>JAADYS010002483.1:0-10339 GCA_012931995.1 Fusarium albosuccineum | reverse complement strand
GGTGCACCGGGGCCGGTGCACGTGATCACGTGATATTATTTGCACCGGCCCCGGTGCACCTATGGGTCGCCGCGGCCAGTCGCTGTCCCCAATTCGGCGTCACCATTGAGGCCAGTCTGATCGTCGCCCAATCTGAAACTAAACCCTTTCAACCTCAAAACTGGCTGCTGTCTTTGCCCAAATTGAGGCTCAACCTTCTTTCAACCACTGGGAACCCGTTTGATCCAGCTCATCCGCCCGCCATGGCCCAACTCGCGCCCCAGCTTGGAGACACAGTCTCGCCCGGGGGGTTGAAAGAGCAGGGATGGGAGCCTGAAAGACGCCATTTTCAGTGCTCACCACCAATCACGGTGCCGGATCCCAGAGCCTCATATGGTACCGAGTACTTGAAGGACGTGTCCTAGGACCATTCCACGAATGTGTACAGCATATCAATCACACAATCTCTGCGCCTCGTTTCTCTCTTCCCAAATCATCTCCCTTTCTTCCAACACTCCGCCAGAGAGTTTCCATCCTCATTTGCTTCCAAGCCCGTTCCAAAACCGCATCCTCAATCGTACCCCGCGCGGGGTGATACTTACCCTACTCAGGGTCCTCCGATAAGGCCGCGACGTCATCGGCGAGGCCTCAGAGCCGGCCTGACGGGAGCAATGGAGCCGGCGCCGGCAACAATTATAGACGGGGCCAACAGCAACCCGAGTATCGCGGGCTACACCAGTATCGAACTCGACTTTAGCCGGTGGAACGACCCAGTTTCCAATTCCTGGGAGCTGAAAGAACAGAAGCGCGAGGAGCGACGTGATGCATTCATCTACGTCCTGCAATGGCTCCACCAAGTACCTAGCTCGCGGCCTGCTCAGGGGACCATCATCAATTCCCAATCTCTGCACGCGCGCAAACGCCTTAACAACGAGGTCGTAGACCGAGTCGATGATGTTTTTAGCAGAAGCTCCCGTGCCGCCACTAGCAAGGGCAAGCCTTCCTCCGTTCAGACTACCACAGCTTCCGCAATCACAGCTTTACGCGCCCAGAGTCCATCCGCATCGATCGTTGTGTCCTCTATCGAAGAACTTTTACGAGATTCCAGACCTGCATTTCTGCCGTTCGAGTCAGCCTCCACTTCGGCCGGTCGAAAATCAAGATACAATGATACTGGCAACCATGACGAGGGTCGACCGCCTGAGGCAGGCGACCAAGCAGGATGGCAGGCCAGTTCATCTGCTCTGCCGGGTCCTCAGACTCGTGGGGTTGAGGAAAGGCCTGCAACTCACTCAGGGCGGAACCAGGTTCATTGGTCTCTTGGAAACATACCCGCCGCAGAAGCTGTTTCCTCTTCGAAGGAAGCTCCCAAACGTCGGAACAGTCGTTTAACAGACGATGAGGCGGCCAGTAGACTCTCACGGCAAAAGCGACACAGGACTGGACCTAATAGTCGCTCGTGGGGTCGGGCCTCGCCTGCAGCTTCAGGTTCAGTCAACTCACCTCGAGTACCAACAAGCCACCTACTAGGCGCATTCTCTGATACTCCAGGGAGATCCAGACGACGGCCTCAGAGGGAATTCTCTTCTTCCCATGATGTACCGGGTCCATCGCCGCTCCAACATGGTGGCATTGTCCAGAGTTCTGAGAGTCAATCCTTTACAGAGGAGGCTTTTGCGGCTGCCTTCGAAACCTGCTTCTTCTGGTTGTACACTCCCGACCAATATTCGTCGCTCGAGAGGCATGCTTGCCGCGGCCGGAAGGAAGAGATTTCCCACATCATCACTCACGCCGCCGATCATCACGGTTTAGTTCGAGGCAGAGACCCAAGATACAAATGTCGCAAATACTTAACAAGATGTCAGAGGTACAACCCCGTCGACAAAGCGAAAGGAGCTTGTGGCAAATGCAGTTCTGTGCACGAATGGAAGGACGCCGATTTTTTGGACCGAGAACACTCTGGCATTGTCTTATGCCTCCGCTGCTGGCAAAGCTTCACCAAGGAACGCATGAAGGAGCACATGGCTGGGCCCTTGTGTGAGTATAAGGCAGAGCAGCCCAAGGCCAGGAAGATGTGGATTTTATACACCACATTCTGCTCTACGATTCACCCGCCAAGCTCAGCTCCTGCTTTGGAAGCGCCGCGCCATGTTCACGGCTCTCCAGCAGCCCCCATTCAGCCAGCCCGTTCAAGACAACAAGCGGGCGGCCAATCAACCCCTCAACAATCCTCGGATATGGCATCTCGTAGAGGTCGACTACGCTCTTTACAACCGACTCGCGCGCCAAAGAAGAAACCCGCTTCTCGAGCCCGCATTCCCTCTCCGTCATCACATTCTCGATTGAGGAGCCAAGAAGCCATGCAACCCCCTCACACGCGTACTCAGAGACAGCCACAGCCTCTAAACCCTTCCTTTTCTCAGTCACAGACGCTGTCAATCGCTGAGCAATCAACCGCCCGGCCAATCATTGGCTACTTGCCCAGCTCTGAGCCTCTTCCTCCAGGATTCACTGTCCTCCCCCCTGAAATGTTTCATGCGATGCGACAAGAAATCTCTCAGAGCACCCAACCATGTCACCAAACAACCACCTTCTCAGTTCCTAGTCGACAGCCGAATCTTTACGACCAGTCCTCCCAGCATGGCACTCTACAGCAGCGATCACAACAACAAGCATCACCGGAACAAAGCAAGCTATTACAGCCTATCCAACATCAGCGCACGCAGAGACCTTTACAACAGCCTCCGCAACCATCGTTGCTGCAGTCCTCTTTGCATCGATTTCCTCAACAGATTACAGATCAGTCTCAGCAACCAGAACTGCTACTGCAGCCCCCGAAACAACATCAGTCAAGCACATTGCCACTGCATACAGGCCTCCGGTCACCTCTGACGCAACCCTCATTTCTCACAAGCCCTCAAGTACCCTTCTTCGCTAATCAAGATGAGCGATTCCTCCAAGAACACCTCAGCACTATACAACAAGAGAGCATAATTAAATCTCAATCAGCACCAGGAACGGATGATCTAGCTGCTGCCATGCCGTTTTCGGGGACATTGCCCTCGCAAGCATCTCCTTCACAAGGTTCTCTCACGTTTGGAGAACAATCTGCCTCTCTATATCATTCACCTGGTCCCAATGACTCGCTGTGGCCTGATCTAGACGCCGACAATACATGCTGGTTAGATTTCAACTTCATGGGGTCTCATCCGGATCTTCTGGCGTCTGTTGACCCGGTTGAGGCTCCTCCTCGCCAGCACATTAACCGCCCTCAGGATTTGTCGCCCGAGAGTCAAATACCGTTTGGTCTACAGGCAGCCGTTGAAAATGACTCGGGTTATTATTCAAATCAGCATGAAAAGCCCTATGAGTCAGAGTTTGACAACATATTCGACTTTGAGAGGGCTTGTTCCAAACCCGAAGGGTGTCTATAAACCCCATTTCCCCCCGAAAAGCCTTGAATTCAACATATGATGGCGTTACTGTTTAAGACTGTGGATTGTTCGCATGAAGGTTGACGGTTTTTAATGTTCGATGCTTGTCCAAGAGACGTGTCGTCGCAAGTTCTTTGTCTTTATTTCCTTGTCGGGTTATGCTCACCCGGACGGCGTTTTACCAAGCGAACGATATATAGGACTTTATCATTGGTTACAGAATTTGTCATTACAACAGATTTGTTATTACTTTTTCCTGACTGACGTTGGAAAGATAAAGCCAGTTCATCTTGTTGTCGATTATCTTGCCTTCATAGAAGTACTTCGGTATCAATTTCTAGTGCAGATCTTGGTCCGTCACACATTTGTCCCTTGGACCCCATTTTTAACAAGTTTTCCAACGCCATGTTAATCCCGTGTATCAATCTCCAGGTCCAGTTGTACGCCGTTCGAAATGCCATAATCTCCAAGAGTAATGTGGTCCTTGAAAGGCCTCTCGCTCTGTCGCTTCAAGATAATCTGGCCAGGGTCTCGACCAATTCGCGCAGCCACCATCATTTTCAGCTGACCAACGGTATCAGATTCCAAGCAGGGCACTGCAGCTTTTGTGCCCAGACGGTCGTTGACGTTGACGACGATCATTTCATCGCCCCCTTGGACAACGGGCGCCTTGGCCTTTTCCTTCTTTTCCTTTCTTTGATCTCTGTCCTGGTCTCGATCTCGATTCCGGTCACCGCGGTCTCGGTCGCGGTCATCTCTGCGGTAATTGCGGTCCCTTCCGTATTCACGATCCCGGTTCTGGTCTCTGTCACGGTGTCGCTGTGGTGATCGTCGGCGAAAGTCTCGGTTTCTGTCGTTGTCTCGTCGATCACCCTTCCATCTAAAGCCTCCTGAGCCCCTGGGCCTTCGCGCTGGCGACCGCGACCGGTCTCGAGGCCTGCGAGGGGGGGAGTCTCTGCGTTCATGGTTGCGATCACGATCGTGCGACCGGCTGCGATCTCTGCGGGGAGGTCGGTCGCGCTGACCGCGGCGTTCACTATTCTCTCGGAAGTTGTCGTCGCGTTCTCTTCGGCTTGGGCCGCCTTCGTCTCTGTCACGAGGAGCTGGGGACTTCGACTTGGCACGAGGCTCTAGGGGTGGTGAATCCGTCATGGCTGAGAGATCGCTGGTGTCACCTTCGCGACAGCCGCTGTTTTTGCCTGGGCGCACGAGGTTGGGATTTGCGCTTTTTAGAGTCGTAGTAATTAATATTGGGCGTGAGCTGCTTCGTTTCCAAAAGATTCAGGTTCCTTGGGTCTTGAACTGGTGAAGGCGCTTTGATGAATGGCCAACAGAGGGCAACTGTGTCGAGGCAGAAAGTCTTTAAAGTTGAGGCTGGAGCGATTGCGACGTCACGAGTTGATAGAGCCTGTGGAGAAGCTCGAGGCTCCACTTTTTAGGCTGATCGCGGAGATGTGGCCATGACTAATCATCAAGCTCAGCAGCAGCTTGAGAGTGTTTACCTTGTCATGGACGAGAAGTAATATCTCCTTTCTAGGTTCTAACTCTTTGTATATAGAATCTAATGAGATACAGTCACTCACGACTCTTGTTGTGTCAATGATAGAGTCTTTTAAGCCTGACTTAGCTGAGTCGTTGGCAGTATCTGAGTTAGCTAAGGCTGTGAGTATCTCAGTTCGAACCGCCAGATGATGCAACTGCGGCAAGCAAAGCTTGGGATTAGGATTTACTGTTGGAATATTCATCTTATATCTAGAGAGTCAAGGCGAAACTTTGCTGATTTTCTTTAATAAAGAGCAGACCGATGCAGACAAGTAACGATGTTGACGAGTCTGTGAAGCTAACCGTGCTTACACTTACCCTACATCTCTCATTGGGTTTGTCTGCGGCATGTCTAATGTATTGTAACTCAGCGCAAGCTGGTCCGTTCCTGTTTGACTTCAAGGTTACAGGTGACCTGGGCAGTTCCGGCTGCCATCGAGTGGAGGAAATAGCAAATGGGCTGATTGTTTGTCGTTACTAACCTGCCAGCCGCGTCATTCTCGGCCAAGCACCACGTGCAGACGAAACTGAGACCTGCCGCCTTACACACAGAGTCCCGTTCAGCCGTCTCGTAACCCAGGCCGGTGTGACAAGCCATCTAGCCCTGTGCCGGATTGCAAACTTGCCATGGACCTTTGAGGCCTGAAGTCCATGCTGTCGAGGGCGGCTAAGATGAGCTGAACTACTGCAAAGACGATCAGTATACGAGGTAGCGTTGCTCAGTTTAGCGGCTGGCAATGTAGATCATCTGGGCGATCGCGTGTCTTTTGTTCACTGGCGAGTCTTTCAAGGAGCAGCGAGTCAGACTTGAAATATCGATGGCCGCGCTGCCGTCGCGAGCCGGCCACTATGGGTTAGGTCTTACAAGTTGATGGGAGCTGCTCGGACCGAAGCACTCGCAGTAAGGTCCATTAGTGAGCGTTCTGCTCTGGTTCGTAATATCATAATTACGGCTGTTCTGCTTGTTAGATGTGCCGAACCGCTTCAAAATCCAGCTTGTTGAGAAGCGATTGCCCAACGCAGCACGACGCAGGCAACTTGCATGCTCCATGGATTGAGGGGATGCACGGATTGGTTAATGCATCTAATGCATTTGAGTTTTCTCCACTGGAACAATGAGTTTGTGAATCATGTTTGGAGGCTGACGCTCGACACCCGTCACTGTGCTTCTGTCGTTAGACTTGACCTCCATCGCTAGAAACCTTGCGACCTAGGCCTGGTTCTGGTTGCTGTGGTGCCAAAAGCTTGACGTCAAGGCAATTGTCACAGATTGTCGAACTGCAAAACCCCGCTGCAGCAGGGCTGAGCACCAGGACCCGGGCTTGTCAGGCGTTGACGGAAGGATGCCGCCTTCTGGGGCTGGGGGCTACGCAGGCCCCATTGTATTGGATGGCGTCGCACCAATGAAGGGAAACGAAGCTAAATATGGTGAGCAAAAAGCCCGCTGCCTTTATGCGCTGGCGTCGCACAACACGGCCACGTCAAGACCTGCCTCTGAACGAGCGCGAGCAGAGGTTGATTGGATAAAAGGCCAGGTCAAGACGACAGAGCGGTGTGAGTGATTAAAAACTGGCCATGAATAGCAACACAACTGCATGACTCGACAGACACAAGCTATGCACCGTAGAGTGCGTACAGTAGCACGAGGCACGAGACACCCACGCGCTTGTGGTTATGCCGGACGGTCGAGCAAATCCGGGGCGGGTAGCCGATCAGTGCTTACAGCCTCTGTCCTCAGGCCGGGCTATTATTCCGTCATGGGAGAAGGAGAATCGAAGGCGGGCGAGTTGACCAGCATGTGGTCTGTGGCAGAGTTTCAGCTTGACGGAGCGGAACTGACCTCAAACATTAACAAAGCAATTATGATGGTAACAAGCCCTAAAAATATTACCTATTGCCAGGCTCTGGCCGTCTTCTGAAAGTACATAGTCTTTGTTTCTGTTCCCTCGCCACCTTTGTATTGTCAGCAGAGCTGCATGTAAGTGCGTGCAAGTCTGCAATGGAACTTGCAGAGTTTCCGCCTTGGTTGCAATTACCAGTCTCCCAAAAGAGATGCCCTCATCTAACTTTTGTCATTTGCCCTCGGACGAGTGACTGATTGTTGCCAATAATGATCGACACTTGATGGGCCCTTTGTCTGCTTGGCATGCGTTGTCTCAACCGACGGAACGAACTGAGAGAGCTTCCAACGGCTTCAGTCACTGTCGCACCGGCCATGGCCCTATTCAGGCAAAGCGCCAGGCACAACGAAGCGAGGCGACGCAGGAACAGCTCCCGAGAGGGCGGGTGTGCCTGGTACCTGGCACCGATGCCGGTGGCCATGGGTGACAGCCAATCGCCGTCGACGAGGGAGATTATGCAAATTTTACTTTGGGGCCATTAGTTATGAACTCGCTGAACTGGCTTGTGTGCACGAGCAGCTAGTCACGGCAGCAAAAAAGCGAGGGAGGGTCATCGGCTTGACCGGATTGGACAGACGAGACGCGGATGGCCAATCGTCGACGCGATTCAGAAGCTTCTCATCAACCGCCCGAGGTCATTCGCATGAGTAGCGGCGAGACAAGTGCTGTTGAGCTGGCTGGCCGGTGCCACTCGGGGGCGGCCTTGGCGACCGTTGGGACGGATGTCCTTCTTTTCTTCGTGCTGTTGCCTTCTTGTTTGCTCCTAGACCACCTCGGCCCTGTTAATTCCCTCATTTCCCAGCGAGGTTGATGATTTCATCGCCACCCAGCAGGAGCAGGATTCACCAAGCCGGGCCTTCTCTCGGCTGGGCTTCTGACAATGCAGAGTTTTTCCGTCGTTACATTGGCATCCCAAGAATCCGTCACAAAGAGACCAGGGTTTGTCAGTGCCGTTGACGATGAAACCGTCTTTGTACCGAGTAGACTCTGGCCCTGTCGCCGCGCACAAAGAGGGGAGTCAATGGCATGTGGGCGCTTGCTGGACGAGAACAATGGGCATACAGAGAAACGACAGGGGCATGACAAGTTGAAGGTAAGTGGGAGAGAGGAAACAGGGCCTGGCCGACAGGGCCCAGCCCCAGTTTCAGCGGCCTTGTCCGTCGGCTTGTGTGCCTGAAGCTGTCGACACGCGCTGTAATTAATTTCCCTCGAGGGGATGCCAGACCAGCAGCCCGGCCCATGTAACCAGTACCTGAGACATGCCCAATGGACAGGTGGTATCGTGTGTCACCGCTACCGAGTTTAATGGGCTCGGGCCTGGTCGCGCGGCCCACCTCTCATCATCAACGTCTGGCACTTGGGCACTGGCTGCACTTTGTAGGCACCCTGGTCCGTCTCGGCCGTGGGAGGGGCCCTAGGCTGGGCGTTTTTTCTTTCTGGGCCTTTCCCTTTCTTGCCAGGTGCTGTTTGCCAGTGTGTGTGGGTTGATGCGCCCAGTAGCTGAAGGGAAGGGAAGGGCCGCTGCGTCGTGTTTGCTGTTCGTCGCATACATAGTACTTCATGGATCCCTTCCCCCCGACGGGCCACACAGACCTGGATTCCCTCACCTTGACACTTCGAAACATCTCTTCCCCCACAGACTTCGTTGGCAGAGTCTATCGCTTATTACTTGATCCATTTCCTCTGCTGCTGCTGCTTATTACTTGGCTCGCTCGCTGCTTAGATACAGAGTATCCTCACTCACTTACACGACGCTTCTGCCGCCGCTTACTTTCACAACAACAACAACCAACAACTCACATACCCTTTTTGTGTGCGATATATCGCTGTCTGCTTTGAAAGCACTCACTTACAAACCCATCTCAACAACACACACTCTCGACAAAATGCATTTCTCAAAGCTTGTCCTGGCTGTCCTGCCGGCCCTCGCCTTCGCCGAGGATACCACCACTCAGACCTCGACTGCCGTTGTCACCAAGACATACTTCCTCTCTCAGGTTCACACCGTCACTGCGACTGGCTACAGCACCGAGGTTGAGGCCATGACTGAGACCACCGAGGCCGATGTCACCTCCACTCCTGTCTTGAGCGAGACCTCTACCTTCGTCCACCTCGTCAACAGCACTGCGCACGAGTCTACTCCCAAGAGCACCGTCGCTAGCACTGCTACCTCCGGTGGCTCTGAGCCTTCCAACGTGCCCGAGAATGCTGGATCTGCTGTTCACGCTGGCAGCCTGGCCCTGGCTGGTGTCGCTGGTATGGTCGTCGCCGCCCTCCTATAAGCGCGTCCGGAGACGCAACTAGGGGGATGGTCCAACTGCTGAGGACTGGGCTCAACTTCTGAGTTTTGCGATGCGATCATCTTGTCAGGCATCTCATTTGTGACCTTTTTGCTTTTTTACCCTGGGCCACCAGCGCGGCCTTCTTCTTTAACGATGAAACGACGTCAACAGCGCCACGATATCGACTGCAGGTCGAACACTCGCCGTCTGATACACTACTCTGCTTCAACTTTGGACGAGTCTCCTTGAGACTCTGCCCCCCATGGAGAGCTTGACTGCTTCCATACGCTTCATCGCGAGCATACCCGCTCCCTCGACACACCTCGCGGGTTCTTTTTTCACACTTAATGTTTCATTCATCCCCGGCGGCACTCACTTGCGCGCGTTGACTACGCTGCGCACAGTCTATGTAGCCGTTGTCGATGCCTTGAGGGTAACCGTTGACTATGACCAAGCCTCTTGATCTTCTTCTCCCACTTTTACTACCCCTTTCCCCTGGACACATTCTCCTATGAGAACATCTCCTCCAGGCTTGGTCAAGACGGTCAACGGTTTTGAGATCAAATCCCCTTTTGACATGGACAACGGCTGGTGTGTGCCGCTGGCTGGAGACCCATTTGCATTGTTATTCGGTCAACATCTTCTCACCCGGCTCTGCTGCTCCAAATGGAGACGGGACCGAGGAGACGGGGACGACGTCGGCGACGCGGGAACAATCATATACACTTCGATACCTCTGATTCTTGGATGAACTGGTTTTACTACACTTCTCTTTGGCGATACCCCTTTTTAGGACGGCAGGTGAACCGAGGCCGGAGTTTTGCACGCGCATTGTCTCTGAGCCTCTGGGTGAAGGATTGCGGTTTGGAGTATGGCTTTGTTTGTTTCGGAAGGGGTGGGATATGATTTAGACGAAAAAGGAGGATTGGTGATTGACACTCCGGGCCGTGATGGCTCGGTCTTAGATAGGAGCAATAGACGTTTGTCACGCTCAATTATTGTGCATGTCACTATACCATTGAGGCAAATGTATGTTCGGCTGTGTCGCCGACTCGTCCGGAGTCTATTCGCCTTCTATCGGCGTCTTGGATCCTCGGATAGCATGGAACTCAGGGCCATCCCTACCTGCACAGCCGGCTGTGCAAATAATATCACGTGACTTCCGCACAGCCGGCTGTGCAAATAAGATTCATTATATAAG
>JAADYS010002476.1:0-16874 GCA_012931995.1 Fusarium albosuccineum | reverse complement strand
GCAACAAGTCGGTCGGAGGGTGAGGGGCCGAAGAAGAAAAAGAAATTGAGTAAAATAAAATAAAGAGACGAGTCTAGCAATTGGGGGACGAGCTAGCGCTCATAAGGGATCTCTACTCCAACAAGCTTGGCTGCTACAGGCGTGTCGTGTCCCGGGTCCATCAACCGGCGGCGTCTTGATGAAATTGCAGACGCAAAAAAGAAAAAAATTGCAGAAAAATTGCCATCTGCCCTGTAATGTGCAACCTTGCTTGGACAAAATCTTTTTTACTCGAGCTGGCCAATTGCCGACGCAGCTCAGGAGCTTGGCCCTTGTCTCAAAACTCCGGGGTTGACATGGCCGGGTACTTTCCATGTTTGTTGAACTTCCGTCTCAAAAAGGCGAATTGGATGGACGGGGGGGGGAGGGCCTTAGTAGGCCCGTTGGAGCGCTGGCAGGCGGCATTTTAGCGGGTGTGATGTCGTTGGTGTGGCGCACCGACCGCGTGGGTTACAGGGGGGCAAGGGGAGCCAATCTCGAGACATTGAAGGTATCCTATTTCTCTGATGAAGACGTAAAAGAACATCAAGAAGAATAGGCTTCAGCTTCAATATTGTTCTCTAGCACGGGCCCGAGTTTAGTCCTTGTCACTTGAAGAATGGAAGCTCTGGCGGCCGCCTTTGGGGTCGGTTCTTTGTCTGACGTTAACCTGTGCACGTGGAGTTTGATGGAGGGCTGGCATGTCATCAATCTGTTTGCCGAAAGGCTAGCAGCGTATTCGTAGACCCGAGAGTTTGCGATTGTTCTGCCGCCGTCCTCTAGAATTGTTCCGTTTCATCGCCATCAATCCCTCCGGCTGTGACATGAACCTACTTGTGGGGACCCAAGACTCCTACAGTACCGATGACGCTTCCACAGCCCCCATCACAAGACCCTATACACATGCTGACTGCAACACGTAACCTTCCAGCTCGGCAAGGTTTTGTTCCGCCGTCGGTACTTTTTGAGTTGAACTTGGACAGAGGCGCAGTAGCCGGCGCCGGCTGGGCGGTGATGGAGGGATGTGGCAATGCGGCGCTGCAGTAAACGCGTCGCGGGCGGGAGATGGTGGAGGACCCTCGAGACCCCAAAGTTCAGGGGTATCCCCGATAATCCACTCCACGGCCGAAGCGTTGTGTTGGCTGCCGATCTCCATCTGAGCAGCCAGCGTCCATGATATCGCTTTAATTGTTGGTGCATGGCCTTACCGATAGAACACCGCAGCCTTGTTGGCCTGGCAAGCACATAGTTTTCTGATACTCTGATACACTGGCGATTGTCGAGCAGAAAGTGAAGCTCTCGCCAGTTCACCTCCACGCCCCCCATCTCGCCGGGAATCGTCGCCGGCTCTGTCCGCGATGGGGCTCGCTTCCTCAGTACGTAACATGTTCCACGTTTCAAAAACTGCCCGGCGCCGGGTCCCCACTCCTTATCAATCAGTGAATGGGCTGCCACCATCACGGACGGATCAAAAGGCTTCAAGGTGCAAGAATTTCTCAGCGCTAGCCGCCTAGCCAAGCGGGCAGTGGGGGTTGGAAGCGTGGGAGAACTGCGATCTCGGCATCTCGGCCCAGCAATTTCATCTGAGAAGGGAAAAGGACAAAAATCGATGCCTTGGCCATGAACTGAAGTCCACGGGTGAGGAATCATTGACAGCGGAGGAGTTGGATCCTTGACATTTGATGCCGAGCCGCAATCTGGGCGTCTTTGTTCGCCTGACATGTGGTTGCCGAGCTTGGCGGTAGTATGAAAGACGGGCTTGATGTAATATGAGTCCCATGACATAACGCCTCTAAACTATCGTTAATCTAGGCAGATTAAAGCCTACTCTGCTATAATAGACTCAATATTCCCGTCGAGTAGATTTGGGTGCATTGACCCTCCCTCATCACATCCGTCGCATTCGATACGAATACGCAGTCGAATTCGAGATTTGCAACTAACGGGGTTATGAGCATGTGGATGGCTCAACCAAGACAAGCCATCTCAAAGATCAACCTCAACAGCGTCAGAACCTTGATCCAATGCAAATTGATGTCAAGCGACTGGCTGCAAGGGGAAGACACCCGGTTGGAGGACTGGTCAGGGCCAACAAGGACCTACCGGCTTGGGTGATCCCTTCTCTGGCTTTGTTATGACGGAGGGCTGACATCAAACGCCCGCCTTCATCAGTTCATACCAACGGGTATTGACTCTCTGAGACACCGGAGTGGCTGTCGGTGAGGCTCTCGACGAGCCATTAACTTTACGGTGACCGTCTTGGCAGCTCCCGTCTCCATCCCGCCGCCGAGTTATTCCCGCCAAAAAACCGCTCGGAATCCGGCTGTCTCCGGAGACCCTGGCATCCACGTTTTTGAATGCCCTCAGTTTGTCTGCGTGATTCTGCAGGCTGTGAAACAAAGACCGTCGGCATTATTACCACGCACCATGGCATCTTGCTTGATACAACAGCACGGCATCTTTGAAACAAACATGTCGGTAAGACACGGCTCACGATGCAACACTGCTCAGGCCAGGCACTGAACCGGCAAGCAAACCCGGGTCCAGTAGACCAAGATGCACAGACCCAGGGCTTGCTTCGATCCGACTTCTGAAAACGCACAACTTTCCCATGCTGTCATGATGCAAGAAATGTCCATCTCGTGCTGTCGCTGCTTCTGAGGAACCCTGACCCAGCCGTTGAAGGTCCACCCTCCGGATAACACTTTGCGGGGCCGTGAGACCCTGAGGACCGGTGTGACGGAGTATCATATCATTGAAGAGAGTGAGAGTCATGATGGATTAGTTGTCATCCTTGGTAATATCGCGAGGATCCATCGTGACGGTCTAGAAGGCCATGAGTGCATATATGGACGGTGCAGATGGCTACCTATGATCCATCTAATGCTAGAGTAGAACCACCTTGATAAGAGAGCTTCTATCACTTTTTGACGAGGCCCACGCTAGCTATCGGTAGGCTGGCCGAGGCCTCCTACGCATTGGCCCTAGGGCGGTTGAGCCTATCAAGACGTGGACAATGGAAATGTTGAGGCTGTCAACAAAGACCATCAGGCCCAGGGACCCGTGTCAAACTTGTATCATCGACGTTTAATCATCCAAGGCGATTCCCGTAAAAAGCATTGAATGCACAACACCGATTCAAAGTTCCGGCCATCAGGCTCGGCCCTCCGCACGTACGCAGCGGCCCGCTTCCGATGGACGACCGGTCCACCCGGTATCACGCCAAGCGTCCGCTGTTCAACATCGTACGATGCGCCTCTCTTCCCCGTTAGACCAGCTTTTTTTTCTTGTGTGTGCTGGTCGACAAACACAGTGTAATTATCCACCTCTTGCGTCAAAAAGGACATGCAAACAGTCAATTCAGGTACGCAGGAACCCTAACAAATTGACGCCCCGGAGCAGCGGTCTCGCCGAGACCTGGGGTGGATAAAAGCTTGAGAGACATGCGAGGAGAGAGGGGGACGCTGATTGGCTGCCGGGGGCGTGATTATGATCTTTTCCGTGCCCTGAACGGACCGGGTTCTTGTGGAGGAGGGGGAGGGTTTGTGGTCGTTGCGGTCGTGTCTCGCGTTCTTGTTTTGGGACGAGGGCATAAAATTTGCCAATCTCTCGTGATATTTTTCTGCTCTTCATCATCGTCTTTTCTGTCAGAGTAAATATTAGTATTTTGTTACTGAAGAAAGGGGTGGAGGCGGCAGAACAAACAAGCCAATTTATACATGACATCTCCCTTGCATCGGCTGCTGGATCGCCCATCCATCCATTCGCCAAAAGAGGGAACCCATTGACTAGCCAAGGCTCCATTCCCTCTGCTCCCCCCGAGGGTGCAGCTTACGACGATCCGCCTTCTTCCGGCCTAGAGCGACCAGGACATCGAGACGAGGCTCGGCGCCATGGACAAGATACATGTCGAGCCCAGCACGGCCACGTCCAACGGCAATCGCCTCAGCAGCAGCCCCGAGATCATCAATGGCGCCGACTACAAGGGCCCCCATGTGTGGCTCGTCGGCGGCGGCATCGCTTCTCTGGCCGCGGCCGTCTTTTTGATCGACGATGCCCATGTCCCGGGTGATCACATCCATATCCTCGAGGCGTCTGCGAAGGCTGGGGGGTCTATGGCGACCTTTTCCAAGCCTTCGTGGGAGACGGGGTATCGGGTGTCTGCCATCCGCAAGATGAGTCTGACATATCGCTGTCTGTACGGCATGTTGGAAAAGGTTCCATCCGACGCACCGGGCGAGACGCTGGCCGACAAATTGAACCGGTTCAACCAGGCGAGGAGAAAGTTGGGCGCATCGGGTACAAGGCTGGTGAGACAAACCATCGACGACTACGGCATCGAGAAGCCGGAAGCCGTCGACGTGAGCACCATGGGTCTAAGTGTAAAGAACCAATGCGACTTGATGAGAGTTGTGCTCGAGACGGAGGAGGAGCTGGAAGGGATGGAGATCCAGGCTCTGTTTGAGCCCGACTTCTTTGAGACCAACTTTTGGGATCTTTGGTCGTCGCTCAACCGCTTTCATCCTTGGTGTAGTGCCGTCGAGTTCAGACGGTGTCTGCATCGTTTCTTGCACGAGTTTCCCAACATGGGAACCCTTTCTGGCGTGGAGCAGGCCCCTGAGGAGGACTTTGAGGCTATCATCAAGCCGTTGACTCAGTATCTCAAGGCGATGGATGTAGAGTTTCGTCATGGTATGTATGAGCTTTATCATATCTATGATAGATGAACTAACATTAGTAGGTATTCAGGTCTGTGGGCTAGAGATTGAGGATATCGGATCCGACTTTAGAGTCTCAGAGCTCAAGACGTACCAAGACTGCAAACACGTCGACATTCCCCTTGGTCCCTCTGACATTGTCCTTCTCACGCTGGGATCTCTGACTTCAGGTATGGGGTACGGGTCGAATAACAAGCCTCCGCCGACGATGGAACTCCGTGATTCTGCTCCTCATGAACTCGATCCTTCCTGGACTTTCTGGGACAAGTTAGCTCTTGACCGGCCATCAACGTTTGGAAACCCGGAGGCTTTCTTTGACCGTCCTTCCAAGTCAACCTGGCTCTCCTTCACTGTCACACTCCGCGATCCGGCTTTCTTTCAGCATCTCCAGAAGTGGACTGGTACCCTCACCGGCGCTGTGCCCCTGATTACCTTCCGTGATTGTCCTTGGATGCTGTCACTCACCGTTCCTCGGCAACCGCACATCAAGGACCAGCCCGAAGACGTCTTTGTCTTCTGGGGCTATGGTCTCTTCCCTGACCAAGCTGGCCGACACGTCAGGAAGCCCATGCTGGAGTGTACAGGTGCCGAGATCCTAACAGAACTGCTCCATCTGATGGCATTTCCTCTTCACCCAACACTTGAGCGTTCCATCACGATCCCGTGCCTTATGCCTCTCATCGGTAGTCCGTTCCTAACACGCAAGAAGGGCGATCGGCCAAACGTGATCCCCGAGGGGAGCAAGAACCTGGGTTTGATGGGCCAGTTCGTCGAGATCGACCGCGAGGTGACGTTTACGATGGAGTACTCTGTCCGGTCGGCGCAGATCGCAGTGTACGGGCTCATGGGCGTCGACAAAAGACCACCGGGGGTGCAAGGGGAGGATCACTCGGTAGTGACGCTGGGTATGGCGTTGAAGACGATGATGACCTGAAGAGAACAAGGTCAGCAAAAGAAGGAAATCAGTAAAAGGGATTTGGTGGAATCTTTGGCGCAAGGATTGGAAAAGCAACGAGAGAAGAAAAACGTCCAGGAGGCCTTTTGGGATACAATCTTTTGACTCAGAGAAAGGAACAGAAGCCCGGCTCATCCTTTTTGATTATTGGGAGGAAGGTTTACTGCAGGGATGCTCATACTGGCGGTACTGTGTTTGATTTTGATACACGGGGGAGGACAATGGCTTTGTATTATATACTTATGATTGAAAATGGCAAACCACCGAGGTGCACACTTGATATCTAGGCAACATGGCGTCATTCCAAAGGGACCTTTCATGCACGAGGAGTTCTGCCTGAACCCCTATGGCGCCTGGAAGCCAGTATAGGTCCGAGTGCCAACGAGTTCCCAGCCTATGCGGCCCCCGGGTTACGCGGCAACCTATGACACTATTCCGCAGCAGCCTTTCAAAAACCCTAGGGCTTTTTGTTTGACAGCTACAAGCACTGCCAGCCGTCACAAACCAACTCCATTCCCTTCTATTTGTTCCAGGACCAAAAACAAAAAACATTCGCGTCCCTTTTCTCCTCCTCACACATTTCCCTCCGCTTCTTCCACCTCCACACACAAACATCTTCCCCTACATCCCCGTTCCCAAACCCTCATTACAAACACTTCTGCTTGCAAAGCTATCAAACATCTTGTTCCTTTTGAGCACTCCAATATCATCATGAACAATCTAGGGGGCAGCCAGGCCCCTGACGACGAGTGGATCGATCTTCTCCAGCGTTTCGCGGAGCATGGCCCCGGAGATCAGCATGCCGGCCCTAGCCAGCCTCCTGTTGGCAATCTTCTTCCTGTCTCCCAAGACACTGAAGAACAGCAGCAGAACGTCCATGAGAATGCCCACGATGGTCTTCTCCCTCTTGCGCCTGGTAAGCATCCCCAGCCATAGTCACAGACGTGACCTAACTCTCGTCGTCAGATGCGGATGCCGCCTCCCACTCCGAGGCCTCTGTTTCTGGGTCTTCCACTGCCGTCGAGGAACCAGAGAATCAAGATGATTCTCATGATTCTGACTCTGACCTGAACGTCTTTGAAGGCAACATTGACTACTTGTCTCATTGGCAGGAAGCCGAGTCATCGGGGCCGAGTGCGAGCGACAGAATTATCTCGCAGGTCATGAACCGTGTAAACCCTGTAATGCGACGGTATGCAGCTTTTGTATCTGGTGAGATTGACGCTGCCATGGTCGATGCTGGGCTCCGTCCTCGTAACCGCACTCCAGAAACTCCTGCCCCTGAGGAGTTGGATCTCATGGATCTCATCGAGAGTGACGATGAGCAGCCTGTCAACAACGGTTCTGGCAACATTGCAGCTAATGTCGGCTCTGGTAATTTCACTCCTGTTTCAACAAACTCTGACACTTCTATTCCCGCTGCTGGCTCCGGAGTCAATGCCACCCCAGCTGTTCCCAATGTTGAGCAGGCAGAGTCTTTCACTGACACCGAGGATCCCGAGGCCGCTTGTGTCGCTTGTGGGAGCAAGGACGAACTCATTCACTGCCAGTGCGGCCATTTCTTTTGCCCAAACTGTCTCGTCCTTCTCGTCGAGGGTTGCCTGGACATGGATGACTATCCACCACAGTGCTGCAGTCAGAACGTCCCCATTGACGCCAACTCTGGTCACTTCTCTGGTGACGTGCTTGCCAAGTTCCTTGTCAGAAAGGCTGAGCACGAGTCTACTCACCCTATCTACTGCTTCGATGAGCTCTGCGGAGATTTCATTCCTCCTCAGGATATCGACGGTAACCAGGCGATTTGCCGCGGTTGTCACAAGAAGTGGTGCTTAGATTGCCAGGAGAACAGTCACTAGGGGGGCTGTCACGGGCTTGAACGACCTACTCGTGTTCACCAGCCAGAGATTGATCGTCAAGACGAGCCTGAGCATGAACCTGTCCCAGGGCCAGTTGGGCAGCCTGGCCAAGAGTCTGACAGCTCCAGCTCTAGTTCGAGCGAGTCTGATGATGCGCCTACTGGAGATGGAGATTCGTCGACCTGTAACCAGTGCGGAAACACGTTCCGAAGCAATGGCCGTAAGTTGTCGATCGTCCCTTTTTCTCTATTGACCCACCTGACAACCTATGCAGGCTACTTGTGCTCGCCCTGCCGCAACATCGCCCGCGCGCAGGGGTCGGGAGAATCTGAGCGGAGGTGCCGCGCTTGCCACCGAGTCCTCATATATGATGATGAAAGTAAGTTGCCCTCTCTTGTCTTTTACTATTTCAACCAAGCTGACGATACAGCCTGCCCCGATTGCTTGGAATTTCTCGACCTCCTGGCCAGAGGTGCACTCCCGACCAACTGTGACAAGTGCCAGCGCGACCTCGCGGAGGATGGCAGTAAGTTACACCCTACTGTCTTTTAATATTTCAACCAAGCTGACGATATAGCCTGTATTTGCACATGCTCCCGTTGTGAACAGGACTGGAAGAATTGCCGCTGCGTCTCGGACATCGAGAGAAGGCGCTGGAAGAACGAGATGCTCAAGGCGGATATCAAGGCCGCCGACGCTGCCATCGAGCAGTCCCGTTTCTCCGGCCCCGACGGTGGACCTGCTGCTATTGAGGATCTTCCCGAGGAGCTTCCTGCCCACATTGCCCAGCATCCTCTCGTTCGTGAGGAGCGTGCTGCCCGCCAGCCTAGCCCGAGCACTGACAACAACGACGGCAACCCACCAAGCCTCCTCGACCAGCTTCTCAACGCTCATCCTGAGCCCCAGGACTCTGATGGTGACAACTTCCCTTCTCAGATGGCATTTAACCCTAGTCACCGTGATGAGATCACTAGCCACATGACCCGCCAGTCTGATTTTACCCACGGTGGGTATGTTCAAGAGCAGCTGGGGCGCCTTCTTGGACGCAACCGTGGTTCTACACAGACCTCTGAGGAACAGTCTCCTCATGTGGCTCTTCATCCCACCCTCCTTGATGGACTCGCTAGCGAGAGCGCCAACGCTGGTTCTGCCACTCAGAGCGCTAGCACTGTCAGCCAGAACCCCAGCAATGCCACCGAGAGCCTCCGCCGTGTTTTTGATTTTATTATCGCTCGTGCTCTTCACACTCCTCCCGAGGAGAATGCTGAGGAAGAGGAGCCGGCCGAGCAAGAGGAGCCGGCGTGCACCCACTCTCAAGGCGTCCACATTCATCAGCGAGACGGAAACTGTTCCACGTGCGATCAACAGATTTACAACTTCGTTCTTGTATGCACGGTTTGTGGCGGAGAGCTCTGCTACTCCTGCTTCAGGGGCATCTTTGAAGAAACTATGACCACGGGAGACATGCTCTGACATGTGCAAGGGACAAGCTCTCGCGATTGGTGAACGATACTTCGGGGATAGGTTCAACCACCTGAGACTCTACTGTTTGGTAGAGACTCTCTGCTCCTGGCATCTGGCGAAACACTCAGTTTTGCGTCATTCAAAAGCCCTCAAAACAACAAAAAAAACTCGGCATGGTCTACTATCTGACAGAGACTCGACTAACTGGAAGAGACTCTCTCTACTGCCTGCGGGCGACAGGGTCTGCAACATCAGACGAGACTCACATGTTTTGCCTTGCAAGAAAAACCAAAAACCAACAAAAACATCGACAAGCTCTTCCCCATGGCAGACACAGGCTCACTACATTCGGTGAGGATCGAGGTTCAACCTCTTGGGAGCGACAAGCTCTCTACCTATCTCCTGCTCTCTGCCTTCCTCCCTCATGAACAACGTCACGACGTTTGGCGAGACACACGAGAGCATTTTCCTTTCTGACAACGAAAAACGAAAAACACAAAAACAAACTTGACTGGCCAGATCTGCCTCATGGTAGACATAGGCTCACCACATTTGGCGAGCAGCGAGCTTCAGCCTTTTGGGAGCGACAGGCCCTCTACCTTCCTACCTCCCCTTGATGGACAACGTCCACAGCATTTGGTGAGATGTACGACTTCATTTTCCTTCCTGACACGAAAACCGAAAACACAAAAACAAAACCTTGACGAGCCGCATCTCCCTCTCTTCCACGACGCAGAGAGCGAATTAGGACATTCACGTCGAACAATGCCGAGCAAGGCTTCGCTTCTTTTCCTTTGTTTCTTTTCTCTTCTTCGATGGATACGACGCCGCACGAGGCTGGACTTTAATGGATATGGCGAGGAGGATTCAACGGACGCGGACACAAGGCTGAGGAACAGGACATGGATGTGATCTGGATTAATGGCATGGCTGGCCCACCAGTGAGGGACCTGGGATTAATGGATTTGCTTTATGGATGGACAATGGAAACTGGATCTCGGAGGCGCATTTGCATAGATAGCGTAGATAGTTAGATGCTCATCAAAGTATCGGGTTTATATAGCATCACCCTCGCCTTGATTTTGTGACCTTGTTATGTCCACGTGTGGCCCCAGCTTGGCGCTCTAGTTACCAGAGTTAACGCCTGAATAGTAAGCATCACTTTGAATCGGAGCGTAATACTATGCTCTGTGTTGATCTCAATTGATTCCTTCAAGGCTACGGTACAAGTCCATCTTTGGGATCCCCCAACAGGTCTATCTACTCTCTTCTTGATTCGCAGATCTCGAGAGCTTTTCTCCTCGATTCTCACACCTGTATCCTTGCGCCCGACAACATGAACAGTCCGTCTTACTTTCCAAGTAACCTTCCAGCGGAGTACAGCCTATACTCATTGCCCACCAACATGAATAGTCCGTCCTCCTTTCCGGGTAGTTCCCTTAAAGACGGTTCCAGCGGCAGCTGGCGCACGCCATGAGGGCGCATTGCTCGCATTCGTAAATGAAGTGGGGCATCAACTCGGTGCAGTTCTCGCAGACGTACATTCCCCGACGTCTTCTCCATGAGTCGTGGTCGCACTCGTGGTTGACCCTCAAGTTCTGCATGATGCGTTGAATCAGTTGGGGTTGAATCAGTGGCGGTCCAGGTGCTCTGGCAGCGACGGCGTTGGCCCTGTCCCAGATTTCGGCCTCGTCCCATTGGGCACATTCGCAGGTCTTCCAGGTCTCGCCGCATTTGTAACAGAACTCGGCACCGCAACGGCAGGCTGGCATTGGTGTCAGTTACCGTCCAGATATGCTAGAAGATGGCAGACTTACTGATGTGGTTGCAACCTTGGTTCAGCTGGACAATGACACCACAAGCTTTGCATCGCTGCCAGCCTTCATCCTGTGCCAGCTGCAACAGCTCCTGGGAGGCAGCATCCTCGGGGCAGACGCCGGTGTGAGACTGGGTCTCACAGTGGACACACGTCTTCTGGGGGCAGAGGGGGCAGCTGGCGATGTCATTCTCGATGAGCTGAGGAGGAATGAATGCAGAGCAGGTGGAAACAGAGCAGTACGTCGGGTTTGGGGTCTCATACTCAAGCTTCTTGGCTTGGAAGCGAGCCAGAAGATCAGTTGAGAAATGAGGGTTCCCGTTGTCGACGGGGATGTGTTGCTTGCAGCAACGGGGCGGAAACAGTGTAGTATCCCGGAGTGAGCCCTCGACAAGAATGACGAGACATCCGGCGCAGTAAGCATGCAAACAAGGGCAGACAGAAAGATCCTCGACAGGGAGCTTGTGAGCGCAAGAAACACACGCCTGCAGATCAGACGACTTCGCCTGATGGGGAGTGGCCTCGACAGTGGGCTCGTCAGTCTCAGCTGCCGCTTGGACAGTAGAGGTAGGCTCAGGAGCAGTGGCTTGGTTTTCGTCAGTATCGGTGCCCTGGTCGATGGTCACGGCGAACGCTCGATCGGTAGCGATCCTCTTCAGAGTGTTGAGCTCATCGCGGTACGCTTGGATGGCGACTCCCTGGTCTGTAGTGTCCCACTCACGGTCTTTGCGTTTCTTTGCGACCTCGTCACATTCTTCAAGGTCGTCGAGCTGGACCTGGACGATGGCCTTCAAAGATTCGTTGTCAATCTCGGAAGGATCCATGATGCTTGATGTATCTCTGAGCTGAACGATACAGAGTCACGAGGTCAGGTCGAGACGGGGGAGAGAAAAACAAAGGAAAGGTAGGCAGGAAGGACGGGAGGGGGGTTGCCTGGGAGAAGAGAAAAAGAAGGGAAGGCGGTGGAAACTTGATTGTTGATACCCGTGGGCAGTTGCAGACGGGGGCACTGGCCAACCAGTAGCTGCAGGAACCGGTGTGCATCTCGAGGAGAAGCGTGCACTGGAGCAATCACTCGGGGAAGCATCGAGCAGAAACAAAGAGTAGAAATAGACACAAAGGAGGTGTGCATTAGGAGAGCCATGATTCACTGACATACCATAATTACACCATGCACATTGAAAGAGTTCTTTTATATCAAATTAGAAGCCCAGATAACATCTCACTTACGCCCCCAGCAGGGAGGCAGATAGGGAGCTTTGGTCCGTCTCGGCCCCTGAAGCAGCCGTGGTTGATCCGCCTTCGTCACCACTTCAGCCATGCGACTGCTCCTTCATCTTTTCCTCTGGCATTCCATCTCGTTTTCTCACACACTTCAGTATTACACGAAGTCATGATAATCTCGACCCAGTCAAACTCCCCCTTCGACAGGTGCTTTCTGTTCCTGCATCGTCGAGTTACAGGGGAGTATCGAGGATGCGTGAATCAGCCGCAAGACGAGATGATGGCGGCCCAAGATCTCGCCAGCAAGAGCTTCTTCGACCATGGCACATGTCTATGGCATTGACTCATGATACCCCTCTCCCGTTCCCACGAAGTCCGAGCAGAGCCCATGTTTCCGAATACCTACAAGTCGTCCACGTCTAGATACAGAGACATTGCTCGACTATTGAGACACGAGTTGGCGTTCTGAACAAAGTCTCTCCTGTCCATGTCTTGTTTTCAATTTGAGCTAACCTTCCCTGTCTTTCTAGGCCAGACCGCAAACACACGACACTCGCCCCTTTCGGCGTCCCATCTTCTCCCGATCATCAAGTTCATCAGAGGATCCATTTCACGACCAACCATTTCCCAAGCTTTGCTAAGACCCCGAAGCTGGTGATCTACAACAGCATCGGAGTGTCTGTTCATTATTTATCTCGAACACTACCCACTACGCCAGTCCCAAGACTTGAGACGCCCTCGCGAAGCTGGTTCACTGCTCGGAGATTGACTCGTCACGACACACTCGGCGTCTAACTGGCAGAACTTCCTCAAATACCTGCCTATTGCCGTAGACGAGAACACAGTCGTTGAGAACTTGGGAAGATGGGCATTGAATTTGACCCTCGCTGGTTTGCGGGCTGACCTGTGTCATACACATCCACTTAGAAGCCTGGCCTCGTGGATTTGTTGCGTGAGCTACTTGACAGTGTACGACAACCACGAGAACACTGGTAACATGGCCACTCACAGTACTTCTAGGGCCAGCGAACCACCCCCTCGGCAGCAACCAGACTAGATGGTATGACAACATCACCGCTTGCCTACAAAAAGCATGATCAAGGTACCTATGATATGACGATCAAAATTGTACATGCTCAAGCCGAGAGCTCCGAGGTTGACATTAACGAGGGTGACTTATACGAGGAACAAGGAAATCTAAGTCTAGGTTGTGAACGACCAGACTATTCAACACTAGGACGAGACTGCCGTGGCACGAGAACAATTAGACAGTAAGGGCTTACGATAGACTGTCAGTTTCTCTCCCCGCAGATTTCTTGGCTGATTAACTATAATTGGCAGTCCACCGTTCAACTCCCACCACCCGGGCTGCATAACTAGGAGCTCGCGATGTGGCGCCTCGAACCGCATGGCTTGGGTTCACGCCATTGGATAAGGTTTGGGGATTGACAAGGTTAGATCGATCAAATCTTCCACCAAGCTGGCTACTTGCGTGGGTACCGCCGACTGCGAGGTAGCATTCCGCAATCCTTCTGCTACCCCAGCGCTTGGCCCCCAGCGAACGGCGTGTATGACGGTGCAGATCAAGCTGAGAAGCTAAGTTGCCGATCAGATGGATTACATATCATAGATATGATTTGCGTCGCACAGCAGACTTGACGAGAATTACCTCGCGCAGCCCATAACCATGACAGCCAGAATGCGTATCTACCCAGTCGATAACAGAAATTAGGAGTGCGCAAATTTCATACGGCGTTGGTTCAATCCCTGGATTATCTCCTGGTAAGATAGGGTGTTGGTTTGCTGATGAGTGAGTTAAATAGAGCTGATTATGATTGGTAAGTCCGCAGTGGATCATCCTTCATGGCAGGAGCATCCTTTGATTCGACCACCACCAACACCTCCAGGGATTCCAGGTAGTTCGCTAAATGTATACCCATGGAATGCACACGCCGTGTTCCCATCGGACTTTCTTTGCTTTACTTCTCTTACATGTTACAGGAGAAGCCGGGGCCTTCCCTCTCCCCCGGCATCGTCCTCCTCCGTGCGGTAGCACAGATGCCCGCGCGGGATGGGTGTTGGGGCTGATTACTTGCTCAATCCTTCTTCCTTGGGTACGTTAAAAGGCGCTCATGGAGCCAATAAGTGGCTGACATTCTTCTTTTTACCTTCTTTTACGCATCCTAAGGTTCTCCTGTGTCCTCCCGTCTTCGTCCCGTTCCCCGCGATCGCCAGCCACCCGTTTCCGTCTCTTCAGTTTCGACAACATGAACCAAGCCCAGCACCCACGGGTGCCTCACCCTGACGACGGAAGCTTCGAAAAAGACCAGGACGCAGGAGTCCACGAAGTAAGCGGTGACTCCAGCTCAGGGCACGATGCAGAACTCCAAGCTGGTGTGCAAAAGGTCGAGGCCATCGCCATCGTCTGGTCCCGCACCTCGCTCATCGCCGCCTACGTCTTGATCTGGATCGTCTACTTTGTCGTTATGATGCAGCAGTCGGCTACAGGGGCGCTCAACCCCTATGTTACCTCGGCCTTCCAATCGCATTCTCTTACACCCACCGTCACCATCCTCAGTAGCGTCATCGGAGGAGTCTGCAACTTGACCATCGCCAAGATCCTCGACATCTTTGGAAGGCCACAGGGATATGCGTTTTCGCTTTTCATAACCACGATCGGCATTATCATGATGGCGGCGACTACGAGCGTGGAAATGTACGCTGCTGCGCAAGTGTTCTGGACCGTCGGCAACAACGCCCTTCTCTACAGCGTCAACATCTTTGTCGCCGATACGACGGCCTTGCGCAATCGTGGCCTGATGACGGGATTGACCGCGTCGCCTAATATCATAACTACCTGGCTGGGCGGTCCCATCGCGGAAGCTTTCCTCAAAGGTCCTGGCTGGCAGTGGTGCTTTGGGTTCTTTTCCATCATCGTACCGATCCTGTGCCTCCCCTTGTTTGTCCTGTTGATGTGGAACTACTTCAAGGCCAAGAAACAGGGTGTGGTCGTCGTTGAGAAGGGATCCAGGTCGCTGGAACAATCGGTCCTGTACTACTGCCGCGAGTTCGACGCCGTGGGCCTCCTCATGCTGACCGCCGGTCTCGCCCTATTCCTATTGCCCTTCAACCTCTACACTCTGCAGCCATTGGGCTGGAAATCACCACTTATCATCTGTCTCCTGGTCTTTGGAGTGGTCCTTATCATTGGATTTGCCTTGTGGGAAAGGTTCCTTGCGCCCGTCACCTTTATTCCTTTCTCGCTGTTGCTTGACCGCAACATGGTCGGCGCGTGCATACTCGGCTCGGTCCTTTTCATCAGCTATTACTGCTGGTTTAGCTTTTTCGGGTCGTTTCTTCAAGTTGTCAACAACCTGAGTGTCACACACGCCAGCTATGTCACCCAGATCTACACCCTCGGCAGCTGTCTGTTTGCGATTGGAGCCGGTCTCGCCATTCGGTACACTGGCCATTACAAGGCGATCACGCTATATGGGGCGATACCTGTTTACACCCTCTTCATGGGCCTCATGATCTACTTTCGAGACTCGGATCAGGACATTGGCTTCATCATCATGTGCCAGATCTTCATCTCCTTTGCTGCTGGAGTCATCATCATCACCCCCCAAATTGCAGCCATGTCCGCCGCAGCTCACCAACACATTGCGGTCGTCATGGCTATCTTGAGCATGTTTTCGTCCATCGGCGGTGCCATAGGTTCAACGGTTGCTGGCGCAATCTGGCAGGGTATCTTTCCAGTCAAGCTTGCCGAGTACCTCCCAATCGAGGAACAGGAGAACCTTCTCGCTATATACGCCATGCTCGAAGTCCAACTTAGCTACCCGATCGGGTCTCCTGCTCGTATCGCTATTCAGCGTGCTTACTCGGACGCACAGTCGATGATGTTGACTGCGGGCACGGCGATCTGGGTGGTCGGGTTCGTTGCGGTTGCGATCTGGCGAAACACGGACGTTAGGAACTTGAAGCAGGTCAAAGGACAGGTTATCTAAGAAGGCTCAGTATGGCTTGTCTGTAGTAATAGCATGAATAAGGTTTCGCGTAGATACTAATAGATCGAACAACTTGGCAACTCCGCCAGCACCAAACAGCGCTTGTCCCCAATTCCGCGTCGCTCGAAGTCAAGTCCACCAAACTCCCAAGTCGCAAATCATAGTCACTCAATAAGACTGCAGGTTGTGCACGCACCTGAATACGACAGGGACCATGCGCGATTGGCAGCCTCGTATCCAAGTACCCTTGACGGAACCGGCAAGGTGTCTCAGAAGTTCACCATGAATCGAGATCATGGCGAGAATTGAGACCGTAGCATGAAGCCCGCAACAGTGCCGATTAGAGCAAAAGGGCTTCCATCTACAAGAACAACCATTTGCGGCTTGCCAAATTATGATGAGCCCGACATTGGGTGATCATGTTCATGGCGAGTACGCAAAAGGGCTGCTTCAGAGAATGATGGCACCAAGAGGTACCCTAGAGCAGTGAGTTGGAGAGAGTTTTGTTCCAGAGCACTGGATGCGGCGATGTGCATAAGAAACACGTCACTAGGGTTAGATAATATTATAATTAACCTCTTAAAGATAGCCTAGCTAGTAATAAGTAAATTAGTCTACTAACTCTATAAGTAAAGTATCTTACTTAGGTATTACTTAGAGTATCTTAAATATACTAAGGTAGTTATAATCCCTAAAGTAAGAAAAAGGGACCTTTTTTCTCTTAGCTCTTAGAGGCCTATATCCCTCTTATTATACTTAGGTAAAAGACTTAAGAGACTCAGCCATCCCTACCTGCATAGCCGGCTGTACAAA
>JAADYS010002464.1:0-11451 GCA_012931995.1 Fusarium albosuccineum | reverse complement strand
AGTTTAGCTATAAAAGTAGGTATAATTTATACAAGAGTAGGTGCTTAATAATCAAGGCCATATACGAGGTGTGGCTTGTCAATCTTGGCAAAAATTCAAGTCTCGTTGCAGATGCAGCAAGAAAAAAGTCTGCCAGGCAGGGCTCACGAGAATTAACCGCTCAGCAAAGCTGCTGATCAAACGAGTAAAGTCACTGATGATCTGACAGAAATGTGCGTGGCGCAGGGAATTGTCTGGGCATCCATCATGTGATGCTGTATGTTGCATTGCTCATACCATCGTTGACATGTTACAGAATAAAAGAAACCAGAAAAAATGTGGAAGACATGAAAGGTGCATAAAAATATCCAGCCATCATGGCTCATTGATGTGTCATGCGTGTGAACTCCTCCGCGCGTCGAGGGCTTCCCTGTTGTCGGCCGACGATCTCCTGGTGCCGAATCCAAATACGTCGAGGAACGAGCTCCGCCTCTGGTCGGGGGCGGCCTGCTGATCATGCGAATCTCGCCGGTCGGGGGTCGACGCCTTGGAGCTTCCACCGCCCAGAAAATCCATGATGGAGCTCCGCCTTGCTTCGGGACGCGGGGGCGGGGAGTTGACCATGATCTGGAGCTCGAGCTTGTCCAGCTCGCCCTCGACGGCCTCGACCGTGGTCCGGCCGCAGTTGGAAAAGCTGGTGCCCGAGTAGAAGACGTAGCCGCTAAAGGGACTCGCCAGGGCCGCGGCCACCAGGCCCTTGGAGCGGGCGACCTGCAGGCTCTGCTTGACGAGGAGCTTTGCGTACCCCTGCCGCTTCCAGTGGGGATGTGTGATGACGGCATGGAGGAACATTAGCTCCCCGTAACGGGAAAGGTATGTTTGCTGCGTCTGTGTAATGGCCGCCTGCAACGCGGCAATCCGTTTCGCCACCTTGTCGCTGGACGACGAGGTTGGTAGATCAAGGACTGAGGAGACGTGACAAGTCAGCAACAGAAATCCCGCAAGTCCCCGAGTCTGAGGCTACAGTAGGCTGGGCTAGGGCACATACCGCGGTGGAGCTGGTTGGCGACGCTGTTCTCCTCTGCCTCGTGCTCCTGGAGCGTCTGCCAGATGGCCAGCGACACGACCTGGTGCGTCTTGGGCGCCTCGACCACAGACACGGTCCAGTTTGTGTTTTGGGGGTCGATGCATTGCTTGAGGACGCTGTCGAGGTATTCTGAGGCTTCGGGGGTGTTGTGGGGGAAGGCGTATCGCCAGATGGCGTCGGTGGACAGGCCGCTGAGGACAATGTCCTTGAGGGCTGGGAGGTCGGCTTCGGTTGCGAGACGTACGACCATGGTTGTGTGAATTGGTAGATGCGATAGCTGTAGACTGTAGACTGTAGAATTTGTCGTTGCTTGAAGAAACAGTTCCTGGATCAAGGCGGGCCTGGTCAATTATAGCCGTGTCCTGCTCTCGGCAGTCAGCGGTTCACGGTTGACCCAGACGTCATTCGGGTCTTGGCCCATGGGCTGAGCCAAGAGTCGTTGACTGCGACGACGGATCTATCTTGCCATCTCCAAACCTCTTGGCTTCTTGGCTCTGCATCGGTCGATGCGCTGTTGGCGGCCTCCCCCAGAACCCCGCCACCCATCGCCTGATGGTGAGTAACACAAGCCACATCACCAATCACCAGGCCAGCACATCCTGACTCCCGTCTTGTGGGTTGCAACATTTTTTAAGCTCAACTGCCCCGAATAAGCGTATTTTAGGCCACATCGTAGTGCGAAAATTAACGCCCGAGGTCAGGAACTTATTCATGACGGATACGGTACCCATTTACGATAACCAGAGAGAATTTTCGTCTCGTTCTGGTCAATCCGGGGCTGCTCGGGCGCCAACCCGAAGCCTTGGCGGAGCTGACCGCTGCAACCATTTCTTGCCGTCTCACCTTGATGTTATAAACGCCACTTGGGCATGAATCGTGCGTGCATCCTCAAACCACTTTAATAAAAGAGCACTTAAGTCTTCTTTGTGATTCGTCTGTCGTCGCATACAATCCGAAAAACCTTGTCGCATGTCGTTGGGCTAGGAACAGCACCACACTCTGCAGACACCGCCATATTCACATTGTTCATAAGCCCTCTTCAAGTTGTACACTATAGCCTATAGATAGATATTCATAGCTGCGTCTAAAGCAATAGCTAGGCTATCTTTTAGTAATTCTTTATCTTCTAATCCAACCGATATTCTCACGATAGTCTCTTTTAATCCATACGTTGCGGCCCAGGCCTTTTCCTTCTGGAACACTGTTTGGACGTATGGTTGCGCTAATGTACACTGCGCACCTAACGACGGGCCCTTGTGAACGTCAAGAGCATCAAAAAAGGCCGCGGCAGTTGAGACATCCACGAACTCTACAGTGAACAACCCCCCAAAACCTGGCACGTGAGGCTGGCCATCAACCTTGGCGCGCAAACGCCGTCGATAGTTGATAGATGAGTGGCAGGTTTCAGGATAGTACACGGCTGAAAGAGGTGTGGGTTTGTCCAGATAACCTTGGAGAAACCTAACTAGGTATGAAGCTGTTTGGTTGATCTTGCTAGTCCGAGCAAGGTAGTCGCGACTATTCAGCTCCAGTTGAATTGTATCTTGAATGAACAGTGTGTTTTCATAGGACTGATGGAGTTCTTGGTGCAACTCGCCAAAATGTTTCGATGCTGGACTCAAAGTGATACTAAAAGGTTAACTTGATTTGTACCGAATTCAGAGGACTTCCAGACCTACCTGCCGGCCATGACGTTGGCATATCCACTGAAGCTCTTGGTCAGCGATGTGACAATTATATCTGCGATGTCCAGCACATCGATATTGGCAACCGAACCAATTGTATCATCTACTACAACCAAGAACCCATATTTGTCAGCAAGGTGCCGGAGCTTCTCAAGGTCGGCAGTTTTGAGAAGAGGGTTCGAGGCGCACTCGCACCAAACAGCTTGAACTCGATTTGATGGGTCGTCATATTCTTGGAGCTTCAACATCTCTTCAAACTTGTCCAACTCCGACCGAGTGCCATTACCAAAGAATTCAAGACCAGAACCATACATTCGCAAAAGTTTCGGCGTTAGCTCATATAAGAAGCCAAATACAACCGTTTTAGCGTGTCGTAGGCGGCAGAGTAGCTGATGGGCCTCGAATATAGCTGTCATGCCCGTAGGATAAAGAAATATCATGTCCTCGGTAACGAGTGGCGCCTCTGTGTTGATCCGACCTAGGTTCTGCAAGTCCGCAAGACGAACACGTAGTCTAGCGTCTGTGCCTTGGGTGGGAACTTTGAGTTGGGGTGGAATCGCTCTGGACATCTTGAGCTCGAAAAGCTCGGGGTCGTCCGAGAGGAGGGTAGGGACATGCTGAAGACACTGGCCAGCAAATCTCGATGATATACCGAATCCAGTGAGCCGCCAAGCAGACATCGCATGTTGGACCAGAAGGGATGGGATCAAAAGGGCATATAATACCAAAACCTCGGATGATCCACCATTCGCTTTGCTAGAGAACCCCATGACCTGCATTGGAATCTTTCCCGTGAAAGACTGATGGCCTTGCTCTTCGATTCGTGCATGGGATAGAACAAAGGCTCTCGTCGCCTTCATATACTTATAGGAAGGGTAGAAAAAGTAAACATGTCCAGGGCGGCCGTGATAATCTTGGCATTTTATGGCAAGCTTCATGAACTTGTGTTAGTTGATATTCTAACCACCGGGGTTTCTTGTAAGCGATAGGACCTACCTCCTGTATGAATCGGTGGAGAAACGATCTGGGATAGCCTCCTTTCTGGACTAGTTTCATTTTTGGATGTTGAGAGCCAAGGTCGACCATATCCTGCCATGTTGGAAGCTGCACCGACACAGCATGACAGTCGTGAGGAACAGGAGTACCAATTGGGGGTGGGCTCGTAAGCTTCATTCTGGAAGGAATAAACTAGACGAAGGTCATGCTGGTAGCCGAGATTGTCTATTAGAAGTGGTTCAAGTCCTCTTTATCACGACTCTATAGTGAAGGCTAAATTGCAAACGTCACTATTCCTTAAACAGCGCCAAGGCATTTAAGTTTGCAAAAGGTACCAGGTCTGCCCATAGCCCAGATAGTCTAATCAAAAGACAAGGTTTGGAGTAGTCGTAAAAAAGCGGTCTCTTGACCGATATTTTGAGAAATCCGCTGAGGGCTGAGATCACTGTGTGACGAGTTCGGGAAACACCGGAGTGACTGAAAACTCCTGTAGAAGATGAGAAGAGCCTCTTGCATCTTCCTAAGACCGGAGTGACTAGGCTGGTCAAAACTTTATTTGAGGTTAAGGACAATGCTTTAATGGATATCTCCGCAACTCCGCCGTAGCAGGGATAGAAAACTCTATTCGAAGCTGCTGATACATAGCGCGCGCTTCGCAGGTCGGTGAATTCGGAATACCGACTGTCACCTCCGGTAATTACTCGGTCAAGGCTTTGGAAAAAGAAATACACACAAAGTAACTTTCCGCGGGAATATGAACCACCCATTCATCTAGAAATCCGGTATTGCTATGAAGCTTTTGCTGTCATGATACGCACGCAACAGTGAGTGCCTTCGAGAAGTGTTTGAGATCAAACCAGCCGTCTACTAAAACCACTGAGCATATCAATTTATGACCTATGTGACGAGATATAGCGAAGAAAGATGTACAGAGCTATCCATATTTCTAATAAGTTGCAGACCTTTCTCTTATCAGACTACGAGAGCGGACTGAATCCTCCAATATTGTAAGTGTCTACGTAAATGGAGTAATTGTCGACACCTCTCTGTTATTACAAGGCTTCTTTTGTGCCTGATTTTCTATGAAATGAACCAAACAATGGTAAAATCGAAAGAAAAATCCAGTTCACAGCAACAACAAGTGCCATACACCACCAAACCACGCCAACCATGTTCCTCTCCAACCCAATTCTTAGTGCCCAGCCACTACTAGCGGGACCTAATATCCTTGCAAGTGAGCCAATAGAAAGGCCCATGCCATGAATTGTGCTGCGTAAATGAGGATGTGAGCCGCAGCTGTTGATGAGTATGATCATGCCTGGCTGCGCAAAGGTGCGTGATAGCCCTTGAAAACTAAAAGCCAAGAGTAAGACAGGCCACAGCACCCATGAGTCCTTTTGCAGCAGCACCATGAAAGGTAGGAGAAAGTATGCGAGTGCAGAGAAGGGAAGAAAAAGCTTGTAGCTCATGTGCGAGTTTATCTTTGAAGTGATAAACGGGTAGACGAGCAGTTGAAACGACAAGCCGATGAAACCAAGAATAGCAATTGCAAGACCGACTTTGTATAAAGATAGGCCAAGTCCACCTGCAAGATGGAGGTTCAAGGGGTTTTGGGTTGCTTCAGCTCGTTGTGTAGAGAGGAAAGAGGGAGTAATGGTATGAAATGCTGGAAAAATGCAGCATCATGGTGAAATGCGTCAGGAGTGTGAGACCAACTCTCCAGGTCAGTACTCTAGGTATGCTGTTGTCACCTCGAGACTGCGATGCCGTTTGTGTAACGATCGGTACGATTGAATCGCCTGTTGAGTCCAGCGAGACCCGACCAGGTGTGCCGTCACCTGCTGATGGGCGGGGGTTAGGATACGTTGATATAGGAGCAAGTTCTTCGTCGTCTCCCGTCGCGAGTCGTTCATATTGATCCCTTTCCAAGCCACTTTTCCATAGCTTTTTGAACATTGTTCGGCCGATTTCCCGATACTGATCTCGGCCATTGCGTGCCAAAGATGGATGGGTTTCATCTAGGCCAAAGGCAACCATGAGCGCAGATATCAAGATGAACAGCGCACATATGAAGTTTGGCAATGCAAATGGGAACCTGGGCATCCAACTGGAGTCGCTGACTTGGCTGGAATTGTTAGAAGTAGTTGCGTCACCACCATCTGATGCGACAGGGTCTGCTAGAAAGCCGCCCAGCAAAGGTCCTATAATTTAATGACCGTTAGCTATGGCCCCAGAATACTGGACAGAGAACCATGGGATATTAGATTCGGTCTATACCTAAGATGTCCCCAACGTTGAGGCACATGGGTAACAACAGAAATGCTTTGCTCTCAAATCGGGGTTCGGTTGTTTCACCAATCATAGTCCTCATGATTCCCAGGTTGGCATTCAACCCACCAGCGATAACCTTGAGTAAGAGAAGCTGATTGAAAGATTGTGCAAAGCCGCTGGCCAGGCCAGAAACAGCCGTCCCAGCGAGGCCGATAAGGAGGACGCCTTTCCGACCAAGTCGTGGCGAGTTGGCAGCTCGACCCCACCAGACGGCCACGATGGATTGTGCTGCAGCCCACGATGCCATCAATACGCCTGCCTGAGATACGGCTTGGCTGTCTGAAGCTTCTCCTGGAGTTGCAAACGACTGGAGCTGATAGAACATGTACGTCGCTTGGGAGCGCTCGCTTAGGAGTTCGGTGATACGAGCAGCCGCAATGACGGCGAGTTGCCATTTGTTAGGCATGTTTCTCCATGAAGCCGGCTTTTGAGTGGCTGCCATCGCTGTATCTAGCACTATTTCAGTGCTGGTGCTAGTGCGACGCATCTCTCTGGTGTCTGTTGTCTTGGGCAAGTATAACGAGAGACAAAGAAGAAGAGGAGCTGTGGGAAGACATTGCCATCTCTCAAGGTTGTCGTTATTGGTTTGTGCTTGTTTCGATGTAAACTTCGGCCTTTCGGCAAAAGAGACCGCCGCTAGAGGGCTATCCAAATTGGCAACTCGGTTGAGAACGCTTCAAGGTATAGCAAAGTTTTCGCTTCAAGGTATAGCAAAGTTTTCGCTTCAAGTCGAATCTCCGCCATCTCCGCCCGCCGGATGGCCCCGTCAGTCAGGGGTCTCTCGGCGAGAAATAACTGGATTAGGCAGGTTGCTCAGATTAGTTATGCCCCACTGGACAGATGAAAAGACCACATTCGCATGTATTCTACAGATGACGCGATAAGGGCTCATGGCCTTCGTGAAGCTAAATCATCCTATCCGATCTCCTCCATTGCCCACTATTTGGCCCCTGGCCTGCTCTATTGACGTTGGTAATCATTCAAGGAATCACAACCGGTGGATTAGAAATTAGTTTCTCATGAGAAACAAAATAAACTTTGCCCCTAAGTGTTGTCATGTGCAAGGGTCGGCTCTGAACCTGGGATGCATGGTGTCTAGGACAAATAAATAGAGTTACCTAAAGCTATTTCAGATAGTTACGCGCCGATTAGTTGCTAACTGAGACTGTATGATTGCTTATCACCTTCTTTGTTTTCAAAAGCTGGTATTGTGGCTGGTATTGTCATTCCTGTTGTGATCCACCGGATGGTAGCAAGTCCGATCCCATGTTACACAGAGCTGTCACAGCTGCCTTCATAAAGTCAACCTTTTCCCTAGTCCTGTATGTTAATTCTTTATCCTTCAATCTGTTCATTTCACTCATATCTCGCTCCCTCCCAAGCATTCCATTTTCCTCCATCTCACAGCCATGTTGGCAGCCAACTTTACACTACCCCAAGACCCCTATCTACTGGATTTTATACGTCTCTCACGGACTCTGCCACCGGATTACATCATCGTGGTTGATCGAAACTGGAATTCAGGCAACAATCACCGAGTTGATCACATCAGTATGTGAGTACCGTGTCAGACTCGGCAATGAACTCGGCACAGAAACATTAGCTGCCATTCGGGCGGGAAAGGAAGTCTTCATAGCAACTATCCTCCCACCAGGCTACGATTTCGTGGTTGCCTTTCTCGCAATTCTATCCCTCGGCGCTGGGTTGGTCCCCCTATCGACAAAACTGCTGCCGGAAGAAGTTGCCTATTATGTTTCTCAATCTGGATCGCGCTTCATACTTTGCGATCAAAACCGTCTCAAGCCTGCCAGTGCTGCTCCTGCCTTGATTGCTACATCAGGTAGCATCATGGAAGATATGGGGAAATTACCGGTCGTATGCCTCGAGGCGAAGCATTTACCATCTACATTGTCGCCACACCCCGAAGTCAGCTTTGATCCAGCCTGGATACCGTCTCTTGAAGCACCTTCGTTGATTCTCTTCAGGTCAGGATCGTCTGGACCACCCAAAGGGGCCCTGTTCCCCAGAAGCTACCTGCACAACTTGTCATGCCTTGCTGTTGATGCTCTGCAAGTGACATCCCAAGATATCTTTCTTCATTCACGTGGCGTTCACTGGGTCAGTGGAGTACGATGGTCCTTGGGCATGATGCTTGCTGGCGCCCGAGTCGAGTTTTGCGAAAGCCGGATGAGTCCGTCGTGGTGGTGTAAGCGGATCGCACAAGGAGGTGTAACCATGTGCTACGAAATGCCAAGGATCTGGATGTCAATCATGCTTGCGATCGAGAAGCTCCCTTCGGTGACCTCCAAGGGTCACATCAGCATTGGGGATGTCAAGAAGGGCCTGGAGAGCGCTCGTCTGTTCATGAGCGGAGGTACTCCAGCTATAGGAAAGGTCATGGAATACTGGAATCAATCTCTTCCCCGAGGCCGCTACACTAACCTTTGGGGGATAACGGAGCTTGGAGGCATGGTTACCTATCATGGTGTGGAGACAAAATCTTCTGATCCGGTATTCTCATTGCCTCGACTTGCCTTCGAACAATGTCGCTAACAAGCCTTTAGCAGTGCGTAGGCCGTTTACTACCAGATGTCTCAGTCAAGTTTGATGAAAGTGGGCAGGCGTGTGTCACAAGTCCACTGATGTTCCTCGGGTAAAGATTGCAACCAGCTAGTATTCGATGTTCAGCTTCTAACTACAAATAATAGATATGTCTCAGACCCAGAAAGAACACGACAAGCCCTCGATGAGAAGGGGTTCTTCAAGACGGGAGACGCTGTTGAGATTCGCCACAGCAAGGTATATTTGTCAGGGAGAATCGGACTCGACTGTAGGTTCTAAGCCCTCTCATGTACGGCTCCGACTGATTGAATATTTGGCTGACGAGAACCAGACATTCGCTTCAAAGGGTTGAAAATGTACGCTGCCGATATCGAGGACAAGATCAACGAACTCCCCTATGTGCAGGAGTCTGCTGTAATGCCTGTACCCGACCAAGAATTTGGACAGCGCGTGGCTACAGTCATCCAAGTCAAGTCTCAAAAAGAGCTACCCACTTTGAAACAGCTTCGCCATGACTTGGAGTCATCGCTGCCACAGTATAAAATGCCTACGATCATGACGCTTGTAGACAGGCCGTTACTCCGAACGACAACGGGGAAGCTGGCAAAGACTGCTATCCGAAAGAACTATGTGGAGACAGAGACGTCTTCAGCCGTGCACAGGGAAAGGTGGCACATATCATATGACTCTGGGTCTCGACGAACTTTTATATGGGACTGGGGAGGGATGCATTAGGAAAGAGACAGCATTAGGATAGTTGCCCGGGTTTTCCAATCCTCTGTCAATCTGGGGCCCACGAGATATTTCGTCGTTTTCATCGCGTCAACTCGTATCGATTTCGGATCCCGAATTTGCTTCCGCAGCAATCTGATTCGTCCTTCGACGGGCATCGCGGCATCTACCGAAGGGATCGACAGATATTTTGCTCGCAAATAGAAAATTTGCCGAGACGATTGTCAAGCAAGCGACTTCTTCTATACTTTCATTGGCTCTGCTTTGTCTCCCTGACTCGATCGATCCACTTGATGTCCGAAAACCCGTGCTGTACCCATCGCCAGACATGCAAAACTCCACTGGCGGCCGCCTTGACGACATATCTGCTGCAAATCCCGTCTCAAAACTGCAGGGTCGGAGGAAATGTCAAGCCGGAACTTCCTAGATGAATTGCTTCGTGAGCTGCCTCGCTCCTTCGGCCCAAGGGCTCACGCCGCTTAGATAATAGATGATATCTAGTATAATTACTTACCATGAAGCTTCACGATGTTTTTCGGATTCAATCAGGCTTAGATTTGGATCAGTCGAGTTTTGATTAGCTCTATTGGGGCCATCAACTTCAATTATTCGACATGCTGATCAAGGAGTTGATCGAGGCTCCAAGGAGCTTCTTCAGGTCTACAGATGCCTTTGAAGGCATTCGGTTAGCCTACCTTGTCGCCCCTCTCATCGCCATCCTAATCTTCTACTTCTACAACTCTTCGAAGCCGAACGCCCCCTTCCTAAATCCTCAAGGTCTATTCGTGTTTACCCATGGCCGATCCAAGAAGCAGTTTCTATTTGGGCTGCGATCCATGCTGAAGAACTGGTTCGATGCCAATCCCAACAAGGCAGCATGCGTGTTCAGCGACATTGGGCCGATGACTGTGCTGCCCCCGTCGATGGCAAATGAGATCAGAAGTGATCCCCGGTTGAGCTTTGTCGAGTTTAGTGCCAAGGTATGACATTGTCATTTTAGGCCAGCTTGATCAATTCAACTAACGTAGATCCAAGTTCTTTCACACGGCCATCCCAGGGTTTGAAGCCTTTAATGAAGGCACTCGCGACAGTATCACTTTGACCGTCATTAATAAGGACCTTACGAAGAAGCTTGGTAGGAATCCGCCTATTCTGCGCACGATAGAAGGATGCCATGCTAATGGCTTCAACCATAGCACAGGTCACCCAGCCTCTAGCCGAAGAGACAACGTTGGCGATGAAAGACATCTTCACTGACAACAGGGGTGAGGAAACCTAGAATATCTCATAATCATAACTACCTAGCTAACATAAGTAGACTGGCACGTCGAGTCTCTGAGAGACACAGTCCTTCACCTTATCGCGCGCATCTCGTCTCGAGTCTTCCTTGGCGAGGAGCTGTGTCGTGACGAGTCTTGGTTGAAGATCACAAGGGAGCACGCTATGAATGGCTTCGTCGCTGCCGACCTCCTTCGTGCATGGCCCGAGGTCTTGAGACCTGTTGTCCATTGGTTTTTGACCCATTGCCGAACCGCTAGATCCCAGATCAAAGAAGCTGCTACCATCATTGGACCCGTCATCGCAAAGCGTCGAGCAGCAAAGGCTGCCGCCTTGAAAGAAGGACGGGACCCGCCTGTTTACAACGATGCGATCGAGTGGTTCGAGCAAGCCTCAAAAGGTGCTAGCTACGACCCGGCTCTCTCTCAATTATTCCTATCGACAGTCGCCATCCATACCACCACCGATCTGCTCTGCCAGACAATGATCGATATTGCCAGGCATCCCGAGTTATTTGAGCCCCTGCGAGAAGAGATTATGGCCGTTCTGAGGGAAGAAGGTTGGAAGAAAACGTCACTGTATAGCACGCTTGTCCGGGGCGCTTCTTTGCTGCCAATGAGATTAAAATTGCATTGGCACATTTGTTATTAGAATACGACTGGAAGCTTCCGGAGGGTGAAGGATTTGATATCCATGATTTTGGTATCACACCGATCATGAATCAGACCCTAAAAATGGAGTTTCGCAAGAGGGAGTAGTTCAGCAAAGATCAAAACGATGATAATAAAATACAATTAGATC
>JAADYS010002459.1:0-14735 GCA_012931995.1 Fusarium albosuccineum | reverse complement strand
GTATACTTGGATGCGTCGCAAGCTTATTATATATGTTAATATAATTAGTAGTTATAAAGTATTTAATTAAAGAGAAATATTATAAGTTAAGGGATTTTTAGTTAGACTACCTTTTTAGTTAGGTTACTTATTAACTATATTATAAATAGTTATTCTTCTAGGTAATACTAAAGAATATTAGTAATAGTCTTAGTACTTATTACTATAAAATATTAAGTAATTATAATAATAATATAGGTACTTAATTTCTCTAAGTATATATAAATAAGCTGCTAATAGCTAAAGCTAGGCAAAGCGGGGTAAACTATAGCTGTGGGCTATTAGCTATAAGTGGCTGCAATACTAAATAGCATTTAAACAATTCCTTTATACTTACCCCCAAGTCCATTCCACCAGTGCTTCTGCAATTGTAACTTTATCACCCCGTTATATCCATGATACGTTGCCAGGTTTTGCCAATTCCCTAATTTTGGAAGTCCATACTTTCATTTGGGACTCAGAAGAGAATTCCATCCGAAACTCCTCCACACCTGGATCTCCCTCCCACCTAATCAAACACCTGTAAGAGCCTAGAATCAGGTCAGTAAGAACTTCTCAAGAGAATGCTGGTCGCAATACCTCGCTGTCGCTGTGATTGAACGCTGACATCTATGATGTTTGAAGTGAAGATCCGTCCTTTGAGCAATAAAGTTGCTTCTTGTTCCTTGACCCCCGGCTTGCTGCTTTTGAACAACAGCCCTATCCTTGTAGGTCTTGAACTGCTATGCTGAACCTCCTTGCAAAGTAAGAGAATGCTGGAGAAGAGGTATACACGATACTGTCACGATTGTGTGAGTCAGCTACACCCGCCATTTCTAGAGCGCATGTCGGATTACTTACAGCCTGAGAGACTTTGGGGGCTCGTTCTGAAACAACATGAATCGAATCGTATAGTAGTAGGTCTCCATAGTCATTGATCTTATGATTTTTCCAATCTTGAACGCGTCGTTTGAGGTCATTCAATACGTCATTTGTCTCTTTGTGCTTGATCGCATTGTTGATTTGCTTCATTGCTTCTTGTAGCGCCTCGGTGGCCTTGATGACATCCTGTGACTGGGATGTAAACTGGTCAACCTGGCGCTCCAAGTCCTATGAAGAATTAGTAATTGCTATTTATAGATGGGTCTGTCCGCTATCCTTGCCTTTAGAAACGTCATGTACCTTGGAAGCCGTTGGGCCGGAAGAGGTAGGATACTTAGGCATCTCATCAAAGATGCCCTGTGGTCCTCGACTTTCAACCTCTGATCAACGATGGATCTAATTTGCGCCCTTGCCGTCTTTTCCTTCACAATGAAACTTGCTTCTTTGCTGATGTGCTCGAGGTAAAAGTTAAACGCTGATGTCCAATTCTGCTCCGCAGACGGCCGAAACAAGTTGAGCTCCAGGAGAACCAAGAATTCAATATGCAGACTGACTACTGGTGTGATACTACTGATAAATTCAATATCTGAATTGCGGAACAGTGCATAAGACTTTAAGTCGTCTTGCATCTCAGCAAGCTCTTGCAGCTCTCGAACGAATAGACGTTGGTCGGATATGAATTCTTCGATAGTGATCGAATCGTTACTGCAGCCAAGAAGGATCTCCGGTAACGATTTGTCTTTCACCACACCAGAGAGTGTGAGCTTTTCCATGATTAATGATACAACCGGGATGACCTGCCAGGCTAGTTAGTAACAGGATCCGGGGTATTGTCAAGGGACCGCTCACCTTCGAGAATCCATAAGCATTGTATGAGAGCAAATCAAAGATGGTAAAAAGACTACCCGAATCCAAGTCTAGAACTTTGTAGCAGTACTCGAGAAACCGGTAGATGGCTGCTTTTTGAACAACTTCACCGCCTAGATGAGATAAGTTGGTTTCCGTAAAAACCTCCAGCTGAGGGTCCAGCGCCTGTAGTAATTGAACCAGAGGCATTCCTTGGCGGAGAACGACCCTGAGGTTATAAAACGCATCTATTTGAGTAGGATCATGGTAGCGTTGTGGGTAACGTTGCGGGATCTGGTTAAAATACTCCTGGAACCCTGGGATCTGGAGCATTTTCATCATGATCTCTTGGCATTCGATCAAGAGGGATTGCTCCTGCTGGCGTAGTGGAGCGACCGCAGCAGGCTGGGGGCCCTGTCCAAAGTCGTAGTGCTGTGCGTTTGTGAGGTCTTCTTGGTAAACTGGTAAAGCCATCATGGACATGATGGAGACATCGCTCATGCTGAGGCCCGAGAGGATTGACCAGACATGCGACTTGGCAACTGAGCTGCGGAACGAAAAGTCCATGGTATCTCTGTTGCGCCGTGCCCGACGATACACGCCTGATGTCTCGAGATCATCCTCAAACTCGAACTTTGATACAAAAGCACTGCAATCCGTCTCAGTAGACGATTCTGTCGTGCTGGCCAGCGTAGACTGAGGATTTATCGAGTTGGAGGACTGTGACTCGGTTCTTGAAACGGACATGAGACTCATGCGCTTCGATACAATGGTCTGAGCATCGAGTGAATTTTCTAGGTTTAAGAGCCGTCACGATAAATCTTGGTTGCTGTCTAGAAGGGCACTGATGTTGACCGAAAGCTGCTCCTGGTGTTGAATGGCCAATCGGTCAGAATCACTAGCAAATTAGTCAATTAGATACATGCTTCTAACCAGATACTAACCTTCTGAGGATCTGAAGTATCAGCGACATGGAAGCCTTGAAACTTTGCAATCTCGCAAGAAGAGAATTGAAGGCACCCTCCTTGCGTGTCCATTGTACACGAGCCCGAAGAGGTAAACGCTGGTCAGCTCCCTCCCTCGGAGGTAGCGACCGGACAAGACCTTCGAGTTCAGAGAAGAGAAGTACGCCTTCGGTTAGGATGGTAACAACGTGCTCAATACTGATCAAGGCAGCATGTCGCATCTGAACAGAGGCGAGATTTTTGGTGAGTTCCTGCAGCCCAGTCAGGATGACCCTGGTGCTCTGGACCTCCGAGTTGACATGGTGGGCCACCTGGGGCGTTTCTTTCGCGGCCGAGACATAGGGGCCGAGGAACTTGCCGACCTCCACAGTAATCGAGATGAGCCCGGCGATTGAGGCAGCAATGCTCAGAGGGTCAGCCATGAGGGGGTTGAAAGGTGCAAGCTGAAACTGAGAGGCAGCCTGATTGAGGCTATGGCCAATAGTCCAATTAGCCAATGCAGCATTATGTAAGCCCAGCTGTGAGTGTTGACGGAGGCTGATCAGCCAATCAAAGCTGGCAATATTTATGAACTGGCTAATGGTTCGCAACCATGAGATTGTTAGAGGAGCCTCCAATATTGGCGTGTCCGATCACCGGGTAGCGTGCTATTCAATTTTAGATGCACATTCTATTATTCCCTATAAACCACTCAATGCCGGATAATGGGTTGCTTGTTGCTATGGAGTGAGATGGTACAGCTACTCGGATGTACTACCCTATAGCTGGAGCATAAATAGACCATTGTACCAGTGAACAAAAGAGAATGCACCCTCTAGTAGCTCTACTAGTAACAATGCCTATATCTTTACACACCCTCTTAGGTTCGCCGGCACGGAGGAGCTACTTGGAGTGTAAGAACTCGTGGAACTGAGACAGAGGCGGGATGGGTCCACATCCTTTTCGCGAAAATGAGACATAATTCTTCGACCGTGGCTCGATCTCTACTTTCGCTTGAGATAGCATCTTGGCAGTTATGTATGATGCCTTCTCTGAACAACCGGGTCCACTAGTAGCACCATCGGTGGCCGAGGACCCCGCCTCAACCCAAGTTCGGATGCGTTGCCCGTCTCCAATGGCCTAAGGAAACGTCGGCATTCCGCGGACTGCGACAAAATCGCATGGCATTCGTCAGTGAGACCCACACAAAAGAGCCAAGCTTTCTGTACGTAGACGATCTCATGCGATGCCCAGACTGGGAGGAACCGATGCGAATAGGCACCAGCCAATCAGAAACTGGCGACTCACAAAACTGCCCCCGTTGTGCAGCTCGCATTCGCATAACATTCTGGCTTCAACGCGTGTCGTTCAGGTGTGTTCAGATGATAGCTTAGGTAGCATGCTTGAAGATGAATATAAAACAGGGTGTCTTTCTGTGGAGAGAGAAATGTCAGACACCAGACAACACAGTCCACAGTCAACATTCTGCACCATGCTGCCCCTAAGGATTATTCGTATTTCTTCCCTTGGTCAGTTGGAACAGCTCATAGATCTCGCATGCCAAGTGTGGGCAGACGATCCTTTATTTGCCTGCGTCGTTCCCGGCCGCCATGAACACCCCGAGCATTTTCGACAAATGTGGTCAATGCATCTCCGCAAGGAATACGGAAATACTGGTACCGTTATCCTGGCCGCTTGTAAGGAGGAAGATGGAGAAATTGGCGATGCTATGGCCTTTGCAATATGGCGCCGCCATGGTACAAGCGATATAGCCCAAAGTTGGCAGGGCGATACCTTTCACAAGAGCAAGTCGCATCTATCATTTCCCCCTTGAGAACCATTCTGACCGAAATGCAGTGCTTATCAGATATCGTGTTGCATTCGACATGTTTTACACGCTCACCTTCCGCCAGACGGGCGGCTCAGTCTCCATCAGCGATGCCACTGAAGTCATGACTGGACTGCGCAACGCCGGGCGCCTTTATCCGGCTGAACGATGGCGTCTCTGCTGGCTGGGCGTGTCTCCAAAGTGCCAAAGAACCGGTATAGGGAAAAGACTGGTTCAATGGGGCCTCGACCGCTGTGATGAAGAAAGGGTCCCTGCGGTGCTTGAGGCTAGCGAGCCGGGTAGAGGGCTGTATGAGAAGATGGGTTTCAGGCAGATTGGCAAGTCCGAGTTTGACAAGGGCAGACAGATACAGCCGGTTATGCTTCGAGAGGTACAAGATGCAAAGAAAGCAGTGTAGCGTGGGTAGGGTGATGAAAAGGGACAGGTTGGAGGCTGCAACTGCGATCGGGATTTCGCTTGATGTAACTTTTCTTTCCTCGCACTGCTAATACATATTAGAATCATTAGGGTAGGCTTAATCCAATTGTGAGATTTGATATTGTTCGGCAGGCGTCAGTAGCTATCATCGCGGCTAAGATTTGACAGATTATAGGCAGTTGAATGAGCCTCCGACAGCGTCCCTTCCATCGGGGCCGCATGCTTCCGGATTGGACCCACCTTTCCGCATCCAAACCCGGAACGGAGAGTCACTGATGATGCGGACTCGCCTGGAATACAATGTGCAGACAAGGGCTCCGGTTCTTCCTTTTTCTTGTCTTTGCACCCAAGCAGATGCAGACCGGGTGTCTGCAATGAATGCAAACATACCCAAGACTTCGTGTTCAAGGAGTAATTGATGCACAATGGCGCTTGTACATCACTCGTTTTCAGTGGCCTCGAGTGGCTTTGGTGACAGTTAATTGATTGCTCGTACCTTTACGTCGGAATGTGGGAGCCGCGGGCAATAGGAGAAATCTGTTTCCTCCACTCACGGGTAAGCATTCGCAATGGCAACCCAAATGACATGGGTTCGAAACCACCACCCCCTTGTACGGAGGAACTACCGGGCGACCACCACTGGTGGATTCCGGCAGACTGAGTCCGTGGTTCCAATCCGTCGTGTCTAGATTGACCAAGTCATACCTTGGCGCGTTGGCCTTCCTATTTGTCTCCGGAATCATGTATTCGACCGCCTGTTTCGGAGTGTGTTTGAAACACCTATTTCGGTCCTGTGCTGGGTATCTCGTATTCATGTCCATTTGTCGTGTCGGTCAGCCTCCTTTTTAATCCATATAATACGATCTCTTATCCATTTCTTTGGGTTGCATCCTCCGCAGTACCTCATCCTCAAGCTAACACGACAGTCACCATGAAGACCACCGCAGCTCTTGGCGTCCTGGCGACGCTCGTTCAACAGGCCCTCGGCAACCTCGACGTTGTCACGCTGTTTGCGAAGTCTGATGCGTACATTCAGGAGGCTTCTGCTACACTTGTCGTCGGAGATGTTCCCAACCCCATCACTGGTGATGTCGCGTTGTGGAGCGCTATCATGATGGAAAACTCGGCCTCGTTTCTTCAGGGAGTTACCGAAAACGCTCCTGCTGGGTATGTCCAACATTGTCTACCAGGTACTTGGAATTTGGTGGCTAATATTTTGCAGACTGGGATACTGCACCAACCTTGGAAAGCAATGGTGCAACTTTGCCTATGCGCTCATCAACGGAAGTGGGTAATGATGGTCTCGCTTGCTGATGACAATGCTAATGTAATGTTGTGACTAGGCTATGAGGCCAAGAACGGCACTCCGGTGAAGGCCGCTCCTGGTTCACGCATCAAGACGCACTGTACGCAGGAACCAAATCTTGGCCTTTGACTATTGGCGCCTGAACTGACGAGATACATAGACAAGCTTAACTCTTCAACCCAAATGTGGGACCAGAACCTCTACATCAATGACAAGCTCGTTTCTAGCATCTCTACCAGTACGTCCTCAGAACCGGTCGTAGCCAGCGATAGTGGCACTAATGAGATCTTTGTAGGCAAGGGACAGCACGGTGAGATTTTTTACATCTCGACTGAGTGTGCCGCCGGTAGCTGCGCTGCTGCTCCTGCTCATAGTAGGTTTCTCGTGATGACTAGGACGGGACAAGTTTACTAACAAAATTTGTAGACTGGGAGGATGTTTCTATCACCCTGAGCAAGGCGGATTCCAGCTTCGGCCATACCGGAGGTTGGGAACACGGCGCGACCGGCGGAGAAATGTCGACGTCCGATGGTGGCAAGACCTGGAAGTTTACCACTATCAAGGTCCCTGCCACTAACCCTTAAACGGGATAATGCGAAGAAGTGTGGAATAAGGAGAGACCCGGTGGCCGCTTCTAAGGAGCTTTCTACGCGGATAGACCAGTTTCGGTAACTTATAGCGGGTTCCTCATTTGTGACTTTCCAAACAGTTTGAATAGCATGTATATAGTTTACACTAGATGTACAAGCTTCAATGTAGATAGTTCATTCAGATTTCTCAGAGGAGAGTAGCAGCAGAGTATCTTACTTAAGACTATTAAGAGGCATCTTATGCGTCTATAAAAAAGACTCTGGTAATATCCTTTAATCAATCTATAACATTGCCCCTCAACGAATTCAGTCCTACTCAAATTTAAAGACGAGTGCATGCGATCCCTGAAACTTTTCTCGGTCTTTTCTTTCACGTTGGCCTTGTATCTTCCACCGTCCGACGTCAACCACCGTTCAGACACTTGGGAGCAGACTCCTCCCTTCACTCTGTTTCCTCGGACATTTGGTTCCGAAGAGGCAATCTCTCCACACTACCCGACTTTTCCTTTTTGAATATGCGGCTGACCCAGTGTAAGCTGTTTTTAATGGACTGGCTGAAGCCTTTCGTGGGAGTACAGCCTCGAACCAAGTTCTCGACGTCTTTATCCTTTGCTAACATAGCATGGTCTAGGACTTGTTGTGTCTCGGGACTCTTGGCGACCTGCGCAATAGTCTGCCAAGCATTGCCGATGAGACTAGATTCAGTAACTTTTAAAAACCAAACACAGACGAAACCAAAAATAGACACATTAACAGCAATGATAATCATCACCGCTGCGAACCCTCGAAAGAGTTGTGGTGATTGAGCAAGCTCCCAGCGGGTAATCGTGGTTGCATCTTTCGCACGGGGAAATGTCGCAATCTGGTCGTGGTACGCTTGTCGAAGGCCCATAGTATTCAACGCCTGTAGAGCAAGGGCGGGCGAACTGGTCTTGTTGATGACATCCATGAATATCTGGGTCTTAACTTGTTCTACTTGCTTAAGGTCAGGGCCGGGGAAGCAGGCAAAACAGAGCATAAATGCTCTTCTGTTAGTATATATAAGATGAGTAAGCCAATTGATATAGGCTCTGACATCACCAGTATGCGAATCGATGTGGGGATTTTGAAGATCCTTCTCATAAGGCTCGTTAAGGGATGCTTCTATGTCCTCAGGGGAGATAGTGAGTATTTGACGCTTCGGGCCTGCCTTCATTTCTGCAGGAGTAACCGCTCCTAGCTGTCCTCGCACTGTTAGAGTGTCGTAGATGTTCTGCCCATGGTTGAACGTGGAGAGTGGCTCTGTGTGGTTAGAGGGGCCATATGCCGTGATGTTCAAGATATCAGATACACTTTGGGACTTGTTAGCGACTGTTCTTGGTTATGATTAGACGCTAAGTTAACTTACTCTGGATAAGACCATGGGCTCAATGCATCAAAGCATAATGACATTTGGAGATAGATGTAAACTTTGCCTAGCCCATCAGGCGATGTAATCTGGAACCATTGCTTTAACCACGGACCTGATGTTGTTGAGCTCAGAGGAGTCCATGTCGCGTTTTCTGTTCGTGTACGCCCGGAATCACCTTGAGGATTCATGGGCGGGGTTGACGGCCCTAAGTTGGATAAAAGCCACTGATTTCCATGACCGAATGACATATGTGGCCGGGTACGGTTGCTAGCAGTCACAATGCATCCAGCAGACTCAAGCGAACAAAGTAGCCCGCTTTGCCTACGATCATCTGGGGAGCCGTTTTCAGGAACAGGGCAATGCAGTACATATTGGCAGCCGTTCGATCTTGATAGCTGGTCGTATGGGGGCGTAGCTAGTTCATTGTCCAAGTTCGCTTTAACGTACCCGCATAGATATAATGCAGTTTCCTGAGAGCTCTTGGTCTCGTTACAGTAATGTAGCGTGACCTTGGGCCTCACGCATACGACACGGGCGTCAAAAACTCGAGCCATCCCATTGAAAGATCTTAAGATTTCTCTTTCGGATTGAAGAGGTACTGGTAGGAATGCTCTGATGGTGGGCCCGGTGTCATCCACGCCATCTGGAGCATCGACGGGCTGGGAGTATTCTGCAAAGACTTCTGACGCAGAAGGTCTCTGAGACCAGTAGTCGGCCCCATAGTCGAGATCAGACCCTCCATAGAAATACATTCTTTCTACGTAATTGTACCCGTAGTTGGTCTGTTGATTGAATGAAGCGATGCGAGATTCTCCAAGATCGGAAACTAGCATGGTTGAGGTGAATTGAGACGCGAAAACGAACAACAGCAAACCGATCGCTAACATTCTCAAATGAATTCTGAATGTTGAAGTGAAGAGGAGGAGGCTGAAGAGAGATAGTGGACCATTATTCGTGAAGCGAGTGATGGAGACTTCAGCCATGGTGTAAACAGGCACACCGTGACTCTCGAAAGCGATGGAAGCAATCATAGACGTGGATATTGCAGCAAGGGATCCGACAGCTACCCGGATGAGCAGTCCCACCAGGGTAATGATTTGTGTCGATCTTCCGTCCAGCATAATCCGACGCCATGCGTCGCTCTCCCGGCTCGCGAACCAAAGCCACGACAGGAATGCAATTGCCACCAAGAGGACGAGGAAAGATGTGATTATCACCAAAAGCAGCCACCAGCCTATTTTCGTTGTGAATTTTCCCGAGACACTCGGAGTGCTGGTCGGGGTGATATTCGTGGGGATACGTGCGGGTTCGTTGTGAGGCGTCGGCTGCTCCTCACTTAGCTGTTCTCCAGTCTGTCGCTGTTGATCGGAGGGGGCCCAGGAGTCTCTGCGGTGGTTTCTGCATGTGGCTCCTCCATCATACATGTTATTTATGGGAATGTCTTGACTTTCAAACCCGGTGCTCAGGCTGGAGACTGAGTCACGCTGATGCATTTTGCGTCTTTAAGTTGCCGTAGAGGAGGACTGGAAGTTGGGAATGGTATTAGAAGAGGAATGGAAAAAGGACACGTAAAATGAAAAGCCAGGCTGCCGACCATGTTCGAATCACGGTGGTTGGCTGGCACTGGTTGCACATGACGATGGTGACGCGCACAAACGTACAACACTCACTGAATTCCCTGGTGCTACGAGGACATAGGGATAAGCCTGAGCCACAGACCAAAAAACAAAGGGTAAAGGCAAATAGATTCGAAAGGATTAATTGTAGGCTCTTGTCTTCGTTGGCCCCTTGGCGCCATTTCCGTGCTCTGAAAGGAGAGCAGGAGGTTTTTATGCCAGCCCCAGCTAGTTAGCCCATAGCTCATGGCTTAGCTTCTATCAGTTGAGAAACATAAAATATTTCGATGCGAGCGAGCGAGGCTCACTTCGCGTTTGAGTAAGACCGGCCGCTTCACCCAGTGCGGAGAAACTTATGTCTTGTAAAACCCAACCGTCACAGTAGAGAGTGATCCCGTCGCACAAGCAACCCACCGATCTTCAACACCTCTTTCAGTAGGTGCCGAACTTGATCAATTTCCTCGTCGGTACAGTCCAGTAAGACCTTTACCTCAACGTCATGCTTCTCTCTATCAGCGGTCAAAAAGACACCGACCACGCCCGCGTTTTTGGCACTGCCTCGAAAGACGTCCACAGGTTGCCCATCGCCACCCGTCGTACCCTCCAGGTAGCCATAATCCACAGGATAAACTGCCTGCGGTATGCGAGGATGTTTGGTGTCCTTCGCACGGTCTACTACAAGGCTCGAGTCGGCATATATCTGGTCGAGGTTGGTGAAGAACTGCTGTCCTTGCGTAATATGGGTAGCGTGTGTGGCCATCACTAATTGCGAATCCGGCCTATTTATATCGACGTGATAACAGGATGGTAAAGAAAATTAGAGGCACTGTCCAGGATATAGACGTCTATAGGGGCCTTGATACAAGACCTTGATGTGGAGGCTCCGCCGTCCCCCTAGGCATAGGCAAAGCTCGCTCGCCTGCGGGCTCGCTTTCTCTCTCTCTCTCTCTCTCTCTCTCTCTCTGCGGCTCTTCTTTTAGCTCTCTTCCTCTGCTTGCGATAGCTTCTCTAGCTGCTCTAGCTGCCCTGACTTCTTTGCTTCCTCTTCCTCTTCCTCTTCTTGCAATAGCTCTTCTAGCTGCTATGACTCTTCCTCTTCTTCTTCTGATTGGTTACTTCGATTTTCATCGAGGGAATTGGTTGTTTTTCCCCTCTGGGGGGGCCTGCAGCCGGCTAGCCTCCGGCGGCCCTTCGGGGACCCTGCCGGGGGCCTCCTTAAGCGGAGGGCTACCCAATCCCTCGCCCTACGGGCTCTGGACTCAAATTGTGAATACCCTCGCTTGGGCTCGGGCTCTGATTACGGAGGTACGTAGAGGTACGTTAATTTCTTGACGTATCTTTTTAAGGTTGACTAATGGCCGAACGAATTAGCTCTCTGGGCTAATAGCAGAGCCTAAAAAAAGCCACTAAACCTTAAAGGGCTCATTATAGAGAGGCTAAGCTGGAAACTGCCTTTGAGCACTTTCCTGTTGAGCTTAGCCTAATGATAGGGGGATAGCTTGGGGCAGTTTAAATATCAAGTAAATCAATGGAGTTAAGTCTCAGTTCTTTTCCAACGTGCATGTCGTCCTTTCTAATAGTAGTCATGTGGGGTCAGGTGTCGAAGGCCCGAGTGTTTATCCGAGAGTAGCAGTCCCAAGAAACGGTTACATTAGTACATGTAAAGACTCTCGGTTTCTGCCTTAAATCTTTTACTCCATCGCAGACCTTTTATCCTAAGCCTACGCCATCTCCCTCCTCTGCAGCAACCTTCCAGCCAGCACCGAGTATGGTATTCACGATGGCAACCCCCTCGACATCCAATTCATGCTCGACGACCAGCTAGGTTCTTGTCAGGAAAGCACGAACAGTTCCGACGACGTATCCAAGTTTGGCAGGCAACCACGGTTTGAGAGGACGGCGCATGATAGAGAACACCTGGAAGCCCGCCTGGCCCTGACGAACATGACATTCTGTTTGGGTCTCAGTAAGTTGGAAAGTAGCGTAATGTACACCGTGGGAATCTGCGATGTTTCAATGTTCTACAATCAGCTGGGTCGATAAAAGCAATATCCGGGATGGCTCCAGTATCTTTGGCCAACAACAAAGAAGCAAAGTCGAGATTGCGAGGCAAGCAATGGCGCGGGTTGCCGCATTGAGAGATGGCACAAGTTTGAAACAGATCCGGCAGACACGGAAACTAATGGGATCCCGCTTCAAGTGCATCCCGTAGTGGTGAGAGAGGAGACCGAGCTAGAGCCTTGGGACTGGGCTTTTGAAGAGGAGAGGGCAAGGTTGGGGTTCGGACGAGGTACTGCGTGATTTCAGTCTTTATAGATGTCAATATGTGTACAAGTTTTAGGATGGTACAGAAGGGTTCAAAGAATGATAAGGGCGGGAGAGCATATCTTTGGCGGACGTTCGTTGACAACACAGTACATGGCCGCTTGCGAGGGCCCCAATCACGCTTAGGCTGTCGGATATTGGTCGTCGGGCTCGATCGCAAGCCTCGTTTGTGTTGTCATCTTGTTCGGTCGGTGCGTCGTTTCAGTAGATCTAATAACAAAAGCTAACGTTGTAGTGGATTAAGAAGTCGGGATTGAAGGCAGTGTGGTTGTAAGGTTGAAGTTGACGGCAAGGATCTNNAACTGTGTTCTTTGTTGTGGCTGCTGACGTCTCTGTCTGCGGCAAGAAAAGCTAAATCAGAAGCTTAGGCTGTCGGCAACTTAGATCTACCGGCGCGTGTTGTTCCGGTCAAATCAACGGCGTTACCCCATCGTTTTAAGAATCAGTTGGTGCAGTGCTCAGAGAAAAGAGATCGATAGCAATTAGCTCCTCCAAGGCTGGCGTCCAATGAGCCCATCGATTTCCGAAAGCCCGTCCGTGTTTCAGGGCGACTTGAACACCGATCTCAGTTAAAGTGGAACTTACGTCCGCATCGGGTATAGACCTTACCGCCGGATCGATAGTTTCCATACCCGTGGGCCGATCTCAATCAACGGGTCGTGGATTAGAGTTTGTGGCGGATCATGGGGATCCCGATGTGCCGGCCCATGTCGACATCGGGGTGGCAGATTTCCGTGTTGTTTCGTACCCTTGTGACATTCCATACTTTCTCGATAATATGCTCGACTTCTAGTCTACTAATAATCCCTTGAATCGGATTATTTCGCAATTAAGAAGAAGGCGGTTTGTTGATGACGGCGCCGGGAGTTGCAAACTCCGGAATGAATGACTCGAATTATGGCGTCGTTGATTAATTGTCCACTGGTTATATCCCAAGCTCAGGCCATGCGCAGCTGGCATTCTGTTCCTGCTTCCTTAGTTTCCCGGAATAAACCATGTCTGTGTCCATCCACCCGTCCGACAGGCTCCACCCACGCCGATAGTCCGCAAAGATGGTCTCAAGCAAGACTGTTATGGTATGTTCTTGCTCCACTTGAATGATAGGAATAGCTACTAATCTTTCGCTTCTTGTTTTAGGGCTTCGAGTGGACCTTCTTAGCCCTCGCCTTATCTTCGTTAGTGGTCGCATTTATGTTCGACTCGCGATAAGAAACCTCAAGTTATACTCGGCCGACTATTGGTTGATTGTCGGGTTGATATCCTGCCAGGGCCTCCTCATATGCGATACCTTGACCTATAAAATGAATGCGATGGACGATTTCTCGGTTTCTAATACGTCCCTCAAAAAGGTATGCGCGACTGAGAGCAGCGTATCATCATCTACAAACTACACCATCAGCCCTGCCTGGTTCCTATGCTTCTACACCGCTGATGCGAACCAATTTCCAGATAAGATTCGCCACGAATTACTTCTTCGACTTGGGCATATACTTCCCCAAGTTCAGCATCGTTGCCTTCTATCATAACCTAGTCCCGGTCACACACCCAGAGATGCGAATCCTACTTCATGCTTTAACTGGAATCACAGTATCCTTTGCCTTAATCACATTCTTTTGTGATACGTTCTGGTGTGGGCCAGACCCGTCGATTGACTGGTTAGTCACCGCCAGGAACTCATTATTTCGAACCTCATTACTGACGCATCTGGCCGAATCATAGGACGGGAGACCATGAATCCTGCACTGTGTTCACATCAATGCTCTTGATGCGGCTCAACTGGGCCTTGAACTTCATCTCGGAAGTGCTTAGTATGTTCCTACTATTCTTGGCTCATGTTCCCAGACTAACCTCGCTTTTCGCTACAATCAGATGTCATTTACCCGATCCCACTCCTCAAGGGCCTCAAGATGCATTCCCGCCGTAAGAAGATTGTCTTGACTATCATCTTTGGGCTCGGAATAATTACGATTGCTGTCAGTATTGGAAGATTTGTCACCATGCTCTATGTGAGCAATGACATTTCCATATGTAAGTTATACTAATTCGAACCAATGAATGATCGCATCTAAAATACTTTTAGATATCTGGGCTACTGCCGAGATTTGCATTTCCGTCATAGTGGTGGCTCTTACGGCACTCCGACCGCTCCTACGAAAGATCATAAACATGATATCTACAACCGTCCCGAGCAGCGACGACCCGTCTGGAAACCGTACGTCTGCCATGAATCAATCTCGGAAAAGCAAGTCTGGAGCTGGGGCCTCTGGACTCCACTGGCAGGGTGGGAAAGGAAATCATCGTGGACATGCAATGGCGATGCCGGAGAGCCCGACAGGGAGCGAGGTGGAACTGAACAATACTAACGGAATTTTAATGACACACCAGGTGATGGTATCTGGAGAAACCATTACGGGTGATTTATTAAGGCAAGCGGACTTCAAGGTCTGAATAAATAAATAGCTCAGCGAAGTGAGATCTTAATGGAATAGGCATATTTTGTACGCACGATCATATTTATAGCGCCTTGAAACGACTACCCGTTGGCTCATGTG
>JAADYS010002457.1:0-16712 GCA_012931995.1 Fusarium albosuccineum | reverse complement strand
CCTCCCAGCCAAATGGTCGGCGGCCCTCCCCCGATCAACACCGGTGCCCCCGTGGGCTACCCGCCGGGTATGGCTCCCATGGGCCAAGGCCCTCCCCCCATGGGAGGTCCTCCCGGCTTTGGACAGCAACCTCCTCCACCCCAGGGATATCCTCCTGTCGGTGGCCCTCCTCCTCAGGCCGGTCCTCACGGTCAGTTCCAGCGACCAGGCCCCGCCGCCGAGGTTGAGGGCGCCAGCAGAAGCAAGGCTCAGCTGATTGTGGGCATTGATTTTGTACGCATTTTATGATGGGAAATTACCACAACATTCGCCGTTGCTAATTAGAATCATTAGGGTACCACCTTCTCCGGCGTTGCATTTGCTTTTGCGACCAACAACGAGGCCAAGGAAGACATCATTACTGAGTGGCCAGGTGCTGGTTCATACACCAAGCAAAAGGTGGGTGAAACGCACAAAGAAAAGTGACAAGACCCAAAAGCTAAGCCTGTCATAGATTCCGACCGTACTTTACTACGACCAGTACCAAAAGGTGGTAGGATGGGGACCCGATATTGCTGACGCCCTCGCGCCCACCGGCTACCCCAAGCCTGGGGTGCAAAAGGTTGAGTGGTTCAAGCTTCAACTCATGCTCAGCGGCAACACCTACATTGATCCTATCAACCTCCCTCCCCTGCCCCCAGGCAAGTCCGAAATCGATGTCGCCGCCGACTACCTCTTCAAGCTTCGGCAGGCCATGCGGTCAGCCCTACAAAAGGCCCTGGGCGAAGTCTTTAATCGAGAAGAGCGCAACATCCGATATTACCTGACCGTCCCTGCCATCTGGAATGATGCTGGGAAGGCCGCCACCAGAGCTGCCGCCATCCAGGCTGGTTTCCTCCGAGATGAGAACGACAACCGTCTAACTCTCGTCTCCGAGCCAGAAGCCGCCGCCCTCTTCTGTTCCAAGGCTGGTATTCTCCAACTCAAGGTCCACGATGCCGTCCTGATTGTTGATTGTGGTGGTGGTACTGTCGATTTGATTGCTTACGAGGTCGAGGAGGAGAGTCCTTTCACTGTCGCCGAGTGCACAGCTGGTTCCGGTGACTCGTGCGGTTCCACCGCCCTGAACCGCAACTTCAGCAACATTCTACGGACCAAAATCCGCAAGATGAAGCTGCCCGATGGATCTAAGACCGCTGGTCGCGTCTACGCTAAGTGTATCATGGATTTCGAGAACCGTATCAAGGCCGATTTCCGGAATAACGGCCAAAAATGGGCTGTTGACGTTGGTATCGAGGCTGAGTTCCCCGAGGCCGGCATTGAGGAGGGTTACATGACTTTTACCAACGAGGAGATCCTCCAGTGCTTCGAGCCTGTCGTCAACCGTATTCTGGAGCTAGTGAGGAATCAGATCATCGCCATCCAGGCTCAGAACCGCACACTCCAGAACATCCTGGTTGTCGGTGGTTTCGGTGCGTCTGAGTACCTCTTCCAGCAGATCAAGCTCCACGTCCCCCCTCAGTTCCAGTCTAAGGTCGTCCGTCCCATGGACTCGGTGGCTGCCATCGTTAAGGGCGCCGTTACTGCGGGTATCACGGAACGAATTGTTACCCACCGTGTTGCTCGTCGTCACTACCTCATGGCCACCCTCCAGCCCTTCAAGGAGGGTTACCACCCCGAAGCCTATCGTGTGCCCTCTCTTGATGGCAAGGACCGATGCAAGTTCACTCGACAGATCTTCGTCCAGAAAGGTCAAAAGGTCAAGAACGGCGAGCCTGTCAAGGTCTCTTTCTTCCGACAAGTCGCTCCCGGTGCCACCCTCATGTACGAGGACGTATTGTACGCTTGCGACGACGATGTCTGCCCCGAATACACCAAGGATCCTCGTAAGTTACATGCATCTTTGGGAGACAATGCAGATACTGACAACCTATAGGAATCAAGGAAGTCGTCACTCTTACCTCGGATCTCTCCCGCAAGAACCTGGAGAAGGACTTTGAACGAATGGATACCCCTCAAGGCACCTTCTACCGCGTCTACTTTGATATTTACCTAACCTTGGACGGCTCCGAATTCAGTGCCGAGCTCGTCTGCCAGGGCGAAGTCATGGGTCGCTGCCGCTCCCGCTTCCGATAAACATTGAGTATAATGGGAAAAGAGCGAGAGATGATAAATTTGGAGTTTCGATTTGAAACCGCATGATACCTAGGAAGACGCAGAGGCACGGGGCGAGGCTCGCTCGGAGCGCCCCCAATGAACAAACAGAGCAAAGGAAATATTTAAGACGGCTTCGGGATGACTCCCGACGAGACCATGCCATGTTGAGAAGAAGATGTTGGATCCAGTAGTATTGAGAGAAGACTAAACAACTGGACGAGGTAGACACCCCAGGCGTGCTTGAGCCTAGGGCTGCGTTCTGAATGTTGAGAGGAAGAGTTGCATGCCTGAACGACATGATGATCACTCGTATATAGACAATGAGACTCGGTTGAATGAGCCCAGAAGCAGAGGCCAGAGCAGCGGTGACATTTTGGTTCGATAGAGCAGCAAACAACAGCCTTCTTTTGTTGTGCACTAACCAATGGACAATTTACGCTTATCTAACGTAATGTTGGAGCTCGCTGAGGATAAATGGACACAAACCCAGGAAACGCAAGGGCCTATATATTCTACCATCGCCGTTACCATGGTATGTATGCCCATTCCGCTTATTGAGGTTTATATTCGAGGCCTGACACCACACCGAGTTTCTGACTTGCCTAATGTAGCAACGGAAACCCCACCTCCGCAGACAGCAGCACGTGGGGCTGCGTCGGTTGGTGCGAGGTTAGACCAAGGTTAAACGGCCTGAATTCATTCATTCATGTTCTCAGAAACAGCTTTTTGTACCCCGGAGCCGACACGCATTTTTTGTAGTTATTTGAAACGAGGATGGAGCACAATGTTGTTGCCTCGACGTCAAAATGCGCTGTGCTGGACCTTGGTGATAGCTGCCCAGTTGTGCCAATGATAGGTTAACGACAAAACTTGAAGCGAGTTCTTCGTATTCAATAGAGCTGTGAGTCTGTTTACTTGGCTTAGAAGAGTTCAAATTATACCATCTTGTTTCATTGGCTGCCAAGTTCTCCTCCAATAGCCCAGCCTGCATGCCCTGGCTTGCCAATGTCATGTCCCTGCTTCAGGGCACCCCTGACGTCATATTTGCCCTCACCTCACCCATGTAAGTCATGGCAAGACATCAGGTTCTCTCCTGGGGACTACCTGCCTTCAATGGGGGTTGTTGTTGTTTCTGGCGAAACCTCTTTCCCTGTCTGTTGTATTCGCTCTATCTTCTCTTCCGTGACTCGGCGTCCTTCCTTCTCAGTCTGCATTCACTGAGCCATTCCGTTCATTCTCCCCTTCGCTTTAGACCGGTTCTTAGGCGTTTCTTCACTCTTTTTCAACCTTCAGAATCTGCCCCTCTACTTGTTCATCTCTTGACGATCAGATCCCAAAAATAGCTGCTACAACATCATCACTCCTCCCTGGTCGTTTCAGGTTATCGCCGCCTCCTCTTGTCCGCCGCTCCCTCACGATAACCTAGCCTACCTCGTCGCTCCGGACCGGTTCAACCCCTGCTCGCTCCGCCAAGCTCCATCATCCGTCTAGTCACTCTCCATTGCCACGCTTTTGACGCAGATCAGTTGGACAAGGGTGGTCAAGAAACGGTTCCTGGCCATTAAGCAAGACGAAGCCGGATTCGCAGCTTCGTCGTCGCCTATACGTCACTTCCGCTCCTCAACCCTGGTCCAGCTGTCCAGCATCCTGGCACCACCGTTACATCTTAAATCTGCTGCCAGCCGACTATCCCATCGTGCTTGATTCAAACATTTCCTTCAGTCGCCATGATCACGACCTGCTAATACTGGCCATCGCTTTGCACTTTCTGGATCTCAGATAGCCCACTTCATTGAACAACCTCGATTGGATTCTGGTCCGAGTCAAGCCGGGTTTTGCATCTTGCGCTTTCACTCGAGGCTTGCTTCTGCTTCCTGGGCCGGGAAATGGTATCCCCATCGAAACGTAGAGGCGCCAGAAGCGTCTCTTCAATATGCCGATTATTAATCCCCACCCTCGTCGCTGGCTTCCTCATAAAAGGAGTGAGGTCAGACAGCCTACAAGCTGGTCAGAAGAGCTCCCCCGATGAGTCTCCGCTTCACCTAGGACGAATTAGGTCTCCGAACCGAAAACAGTCGGAAGACTCTGAAACCCCAATCCCTCTAGTCATTACCAACAAATGCGACTCAACTATCTGGCCAGGCATTGCAACTCAGCATGGGAAGGGTCCAGGAACCGGAGGATTCGAGCTCGAAGCAGGGAGAAGCAAGGAACTCTGGGTTGGATCAGAGTGGCAGGGCCGTGTCTGGGGACGTACGAACTGCACTGTCAAAGATTCTTCATGTTCCTGCAAAACGGGGGACTGCTTGGGGAAGTTGGACTGTGAATTCAGTGTAAGTGCAGTGTCCCCAGTCACATATGTATAAACACTGACTTGCGACAGGGGTCCACGCCGGCGACACTCGTCGAATTCACACTGGCTGGCGGATTGCATAAGAAACAAACCTTCTACGATATCTCCCTAGTGGATGGCTACAATCTGCCAATGGGTCTCAAGTACATCCCTGCCAAGAACACGTCCTTCATCCCACCAAACCTCACCAACTGCGCCTGCATTGCCACTCCTAGTTGGATCTATGCGAGCAGTGAGACAGGGACCTACTATACCAACTCGTCATTCCCTGTGCCGTTGGAAACCCAAATCAACAACGACAACGCTCGCCGCTGGTGTCCCTGGAAGTACCTTGCTTTTCCACCCACTAAGCCTGGGGATGGTATCTATCCTTATCCCGACGACGACATTCAAAGGCCCGAGTTTTCACCTTGCAACAGCGCCTGCGCCGCATCCGGCACTGACAAGGAGTGCTGTGTGGGCAAGTATCACGACCCAGATGTCTGCAAACCATCAGACTACAGTAACAGGGCAAAAACAATGTGTCCTGATGCCTACAGCTTCGCTTTTGATGATCAGAAGTCAACCTTTATCATCCCAAAAGGCGGCGGCTGGGAGGTCATTTTGTGCCCCAAGGGTCGCTCGACTAACATCCTGCGTCAGCTTGGCGACGAAATGAATGAGCTCGCTGAATCAGGCAGCCTGTCGGACCTTGCACAGAAGCGGCTGCGAAACGTCACTTATATCGTATCTGACAAGAGCGCGGCGAACAATGTGCTACCGGCAGTGATCGCGGTTGTGTCGACGGTGCTGGCCACCGGGCTGTGGTTACTGATCTAAGTTCTTCAGGGATTTGATCGGGTGAGAAGAGCCGTTGAATATTTCCTTTGTTGGAAGAAGATAGGCTGGCTCCTGTTCTTCGGTATACTTTTCCATAGTGGGCATTGATGGAGAGACGAGCATACGATAACACGATAGAGACTAAGCAGGGGGTTGGTTCCGATTCCCTGTAGCACAACGCTTATACCCTTTTCGATAACCCTAAATGAGAAAATAGTTGTTCTCTGCGCCGTTGTACAGGCTTCTATCGCTTTGAGATTCCATGCTGTATGTCCACCCACGAATTAGTCCACCTCACATGGAGGTGAAGCATCCTCTCTATATATGAACATTTTGTAAGCGCAGCAGGTCACTTTGCCTACCTCCTCTTCTTCTCCTTCCGTCTCCTCTCCCACTCGGCACGTTCTTCGTCGTCGCTGCCGCTGAACTCGGCATCATCGTCACTCTCATCATCGGCGACCCGAGCGCCCAGGTGCACGGCACCACCCCGGCCAGCACCAGAAGCCGTGTTATCAACGTTGATAAAGTCGCCAGCATTCTGGTTGGCGTACTCATGCTTCTGGATAAGGTCTCTAAGTTCTTTGTTGGTGGGATCAACGAGCTGATAGGGTGTCAAGCGAGCCTTGTTCTTGACGCGCGTGTTGGAGCCGGCCTCAAGCATCATCTCGACAAGGGCGTTGCCAAAAGGGCGCTGGGCGGGAGGTTCCGAGTTTATCCAGCGGATGGCAGTATGAAGAGGTGTATCACCTTCGAGACGGGTAACAGGGTCGCATTCGAATTCGGGCTGGTCGAGGAGGAGGTCGATAATCTCGTCTAGCCGCCGAGTTAGTCTACACAGGGCCTGGCTGAGCGAGGCACGTGGGGGTAGGCGCACAGTTTCCGCGGGAGGCGGCTTCGTGATAGAGATGGTTCCCCATGACGGTGGTGGTTTCGTTGAGGAGCTTGGAGATCTCAGCATCCGACTTGTCTTCGAGGCACTCGGTGAGAAGGTCGGTGTTGTTGCGGCGGCAGGCCTCGATCAAGATTTCCTTGACGGATGCGCCCTGTCATACGGGGGGTTATCAGCCGAAGTTGCAATGGAGCAGCAGGGAGGGTGAAGGAGTGTCTTACGTCGTGCTCCTCGTCACCGGCCATGATGGTTGGGGCCAAGTCTTTTTGATATCGGTCGAAGTTGAGTCGCGGGAGCGGGGTACTGTCTCCCAGGTTGACAATGACCAAGGCCGAGAGAGTCAGAGATGCAGAGACTTTTGCAGATGGTGCTCGGAAGCCTCGGTGTCGACAGGAAGGACTGCGGCTTGAGTCGAGGTAGGTACACGTAAACAAGGGGGGCGTCGTGGTTGTAAAGGAGGTGGCAGTGATGTAAGGGTACAGCGGTTTGGGTAGGTAGTTTTGTTGGTGCTGCGCTGGTGGTTTTGGAGGGGAAGGGCCTAGAGCTGATGCCCAGCGAAGAAATGGCGGGGGCGGCGCTAAAACAGCCCAGGCATCATGCGCGAGACCCCACCACGACTCAAGCATCTGCTTTTCTCGGATGCAATTTTGTCATTGTCGGCGGAGAAGGGAAAAAAGTTACATTCTACTCTCTTCGGCTGCGCAAACCAAACACCGACGGCAACGACAAGGGACAGCGTCCTGTTGCTTTAAACCAAGCTCTATTTCAATCAGAGACTCTGCTCCAAGCTATTGCGAGTAGCAAGCCGCCATCATGTTGCTCTGTAAGCCTCCCAGCTCTGCCATCTCTTAGTCTCTGCTAACCAACAACCCTCTCAGTCTGCCCCCATTGCGCAAACATCCTCACCGTCTCCCTCACAAACACACGAACTAACCGCCTCGAGTGCCGTACCTGCCCCTTCGAACATCACATCACCGAGCCCGTCTTCTCGCGGCGCCTGTACGAGCGCGTCGAGAAGGAGGACGTCTTTGGTGGACCGGGCGCCTGGGACAACGCCCAAAAGGGCCGCGTGCAGTGCCCCAACGAGGGTTGCAATGGTGACGAGGCCGCCTTCTTCCAGGTGCAGATTCGCAGTGCCGATGAGCCCATGACGAGCTTCTATAAGTGTATGACCTGTGGACACCGGTGGAGGGAGAATTAGGGTACAGGAGGTGGCTTCTTGTATCTTGGGTTCGAGTCGAAAGATGATTGTTTTTTATTGCGTTGTGTGCGAGGAGAATTGGAGTTTGTCATGATATTCATTGATTTTCCAAAACGGCCGGCGCCATTTTGGTGTCGTAGGGCGTGTCTAGGCGGGCGAGCCCGCAGTATTACGACGCTGTCTCTTCTGCTCCCGTCGTGTCTTTCGTTCTTGTCGTGAAACCCTAGATAGGCGTTTATCTTCCAGCCCGCGTTCGTTGCTCGTAGAACTCGCCAAGTCATGGCTTTGCGCGTGGCGTGTCGGCTTGGTAGAAACCTTCTAGCTCTCGCGGTGCCAGTCGACCGAGGCCTTCATGCCGTCCTCGACCAGCCTCTGCACCACGTCGGGGCTCATAATATGCTGCCGGAACGTCTCCTGCTGAAGGAGCTCGAGGTGCCGCAGGGTCGGGCCCGGGTAGGTCAGGTACTTGAGGTAGGGCGGCTTGCTCCAATACTGGAGGTAGGCGAGATATGCGACGAAGGCGGGCTGGTTGAAGAGCTTCTGGGAGGCGAGGTGGTTGAGATAGTAGGGGTTTGCGAGTGACTGGACAAACTGCGCGCGGAATCCAGAGTCAGTCGGGCTGTGATCGCCCATCGTGGTCGGGTTGTGGAGGGGAAAGAACCTACCTCGAGTTCAATCTCAAAGCGTGAGTAGCCACCATACTTGGGCTCCGTGTCTGTCTGGGCGGGCGCGGGCGGAGGCGAACCCATGGTGACATCCTGAGAGCCTTCGGCAGCCATTGCGAAGAATTAGGTAAAGGATTGAGTGTCAAGATTCCGAAATAATGCGGCTGTTGTCTGTAGTTAAATATGCGCCTGGAGATGTTGAGGCTAAGAGCTGTGACGGCGCGCAGGGATGGATGGATGGATGCTTTGGTTGATCAGCCACTGGCACTGGCACTGGCACTGGCACTGGCACTGGCCCACTTTGGCGACGTCAGCTTGAGCTTTGCGACACATCCAATCCAATCCATCCATGATGGGCTGCAACTCACTCACGATATCAAAACTGTTGTTGTATTGACGCAGGTTTCATCAATTCGCTAGCCAAACGATTAATCTCGTATTCTCTATTTTGCGTTAGAATAGACAAGGTATGCTGCAAGTCCTTCCATTTGCCCTGGCAACTCTTATTGGCTAACTTGAGCCCCGTGGCTGCCTTATACAAAGAACATCGTCTGCCTACCTACCTAGGAACCTACGGACGTTACATAAAGCTTCCAGGCTATCCCCTCGAAGCTTCAATTTTACATCATCTCAGACTCCGAATTCCCTACTTTCATCCCTTGTGTTCAGCTCCAAAGTCGTACTCGATACACCTCAACATGCCTGAACCGCTCGCTTCAAAGCCGGTCAAGACACGCATTCTCATCATATCCGACACCCACGGATCCATACCAAAGCCAAAAGTCGACAACCAGCCGACAACCGAAGATGAGCTCAGTCAGGAGAATGTCATGTGGGTACGCACTGGCTGGCGCGATCCTCTACCACAAGCAGACGTCGTGCTTCATTGCGGCGATCTGACCAAGCGATCCTCGACACGCGAGTTTCAAGACACCTTCTCGGTGCTGCGGTCTCTTCAGGCCCCTCTCAAACTGGTTATTGCAGGAAACCATGACTCGGCTCTCGACGAACCTTATTGGGTCAATGAATGTGGAGGGTCTAGACGTGGAGTGGAACGGACCATGGAGATTGTTGAGGCTGCCATGGTTGATGGGGTCCAATATCTGACAGAAGGCGTTCATGAGTTCACTCTGGACAACGGAGCTCGGCTGAGGGTGTTTGCAAGCCCTTGGACACCGGCATACGGCGGCTGGGCGTTTCAATACGACGACGGCCACAACTTCAGAATCCCCGACGGCATCGACGTCGCCATGACCCATGGTCCTCCGCTGGGCATCCTCGACTTTGCCGGTATGAGTGGGACCCATGCTGGCTGCCCGGACCTCCTCCAAGCCGTAACCCGTGCGAAGCCCAAGATTCATTGCTTCGGCCATATTCACGAAGCCTGGGGGACCCTTCTTGCCACATGGGACGGCGACAGCATAGACAAAGCTCAGTCGCGCACGGTTGGATTAAAGGGGCTGCGACCGAATCGCGTGACGCAGGAAGAGGAGACGGCCAAGCTGACGAGAGTGAAGCTCATTGAGATGAGCCAACAGAGAGGTGCGCACGTCGACCTTACAGAGGGGAGCAGCCTTCTTGTCCCAGGGGAACGGACGCTGTTTGTGAATGCAGCCATCATGGATATAGGATATCGACCGATACAGTTGCCGTGGATCGTGGACGTTGACTTACCCATGGCCGCGGTGGATGAGAAGCTTTATACGAGCTAATAAGACCAAAGCACAGAACCACATATATAGACAAAGACGGAAGGGCAAAGTTTAAATGCCTGCTCATGGCAAGCTAGTGCATTTCTATATTACTTTCGGCTGTGCTCGAGAGCAGACCCACGTCTACTCAAGGGCGCTAGATCCCGCAATTTTCCATCCTAGATTGTATCCTGTCGGTCGCATGGTCTCATGCAGCGCATTATTGGTTCCAGGCTTCGCAGGCATCATATGATAACCCCCATTAATGAATTAATTTCCTAACATGCTTCCAATATCGCCATCGCATTGCTCTTACAGAGCAAGGGCGGCAGCAAAGACGGCGAGAAGGCCAAAGGCAGGGCCGGCCACGGCGGCAGCGTTTCCGGTCGCCGTGGCAGCACCGCTCTCATCGCCAGTAGCAGTGCCTGACTCCTCGCTTCCGCTTCCATCGCCGCCGGAGGTCTTTGTGGGCTTGGCGGTGGTCTTGTTGTTGGGGACAGGTGTGTTAGGCTGCTCAGTGACGCTGGAGAAGATGGCAGGGACAGAGACAGAGCCGGTGATGGAGGTGTCGACGCTGACGGTGACGGAGCCCGTCTCCTCTTCATCAGAAGCCGTAGCGGTAGCAGTAGTGCCGGAGCCGGAGCCAGCAGTCTTGGCGTAGGCCTCGCAAGCCTCCTTGGCAGCCTCCTGGGCCTTGATGAGGTCGGCAGTACTGCAGCCAGAGTCCTGGGTCAGGCAAGGAGTGATGATGGGGAGGAGCTTCTTCTGGAAGTCTGGCTCGCACTGGCAGGCAGTGTCGTCGAAGTCGCAGCCAGCCTTGGGGATGTTCTCCTGGAGACACTCAAGCTATCGAGGTCCGAGTCAGCAATTGTCCTTGTTACCCTGTTGGTAGTGTTGGACTTACAGCGCACTTGGGCTGGCCGCCAAAGTCCTGGGCGGCAACGAGGCCGGCAGCAGCGAGGAAGAGAGTAGCCTTCATCTTGAAGATGGTGTGATGATTAACGAAGGTTGGGATGATTGGATTCTTTGCGTCGAGGAATGGAGCGAGAGTATGAGTATGGAGACCGTGAGAGACAGGACGGGGACGCGGGCGTCGGCAGCTCGGCGCGAGGTTTTTATAAGTGATTCAAGTCCCGGGACGGTTAATTGCTGCTACGTACCAACTGCCACTAATACCCCATAACAAACCTAGAACACCTCAGGCATGGGCATGGGCATGGATTGACTTCAGCATCGGCTGGTCGGTGCTTGTTGGGGGGCTTGCCTCTGCTGCTGTCTTTGCGCCTTTGCCCCTGGACCCCTGGAAGCTAAGCTGGAGCTCGAGCTAGTCACTAGGCCCTACACACTATTGGATTACGGGGCCGCCTGGGGTAAAGCCCCATCCAATGTCAATCCCCCGTATCGGTACTTGGTTGACTTTTCCTCGCCCTTGTCCTCTTTCTCAACGTGCACACACACACACTCTCTCTCTCTCGCTCTCTTTTCCTCTCTCCAGCCTCAGATACGGCCTCTTGTTTTCCGCCTAGAGCTGGTCCGCCGCCGCCATTCCCGCCCCGGCGAAAGCTTGACGTGTCTTTGGCTTTCGGCCCCAGAAACTGGCCCAACAGATGGGATCCAAGACCCCGTGCCGATTTCCGTTTTGTTTGGGGGCCGCAACGCGTGGTAAACGACACTGAGACCAGTGGCTAAAGTGGTAGAGTGGCTGCTGCTGCCCCGGACAACGTTGATCGAGAATGGCCAGGATCAGGCATCCCCAGGGATAGAGTTTTCTCCCACGTCTCAGGAATCATTCGTTTCTCTTCTTTTCCAAATGATGCTGTTCCAAGCTCCCCTGCCGGTTCAGAAGCCGAGAACTCACGCCATGAAACGGCGAGGGGTCCTGGAAACACCGAAATGAGAGAAGAGCTTTCGAGAAGTTTATTCTAATTACCTAGGTACCTAACTGCCTGGTTGCTACATGCGCACCTACAACGTACATACATACACACTGTACTGTCAGCTTATATCCCCCATTCCACATATTGGATGCCGCTCTCGGAGTACAGCCCTTCCACTCATGCATCCGACAAGACATTAACGCGTCAAAGTCCCAGTTGGCCATTGGCGCATTGTACTCGTCCCCAGCAATGGCTTGTCTGCTCATCATGGGTGCATATCCCACTGCCATCCCCTCCCAAGGATCCATCATTGGTGGATACTCAATGGCGGGTGGTGGATGGATGATGATGGGATGGATGGGGAGGGGGAGGACGCCTCTTGCTGTTGCTGTTGCTAATTTTGGTCAGGGATGAATGCGATTGGAATGGCTGGCTAGCTGTGACTGTGAATGCCTCGACAACTGAGCAAAAGACACCGGTTGATCGAGAAAACGGTCGATCCAGGTCTTACATGACGACAACTGCTCACTTTCGCACATGATATTCCCATGTCAGGCGACAAATGCGAGCATCCTTGGAATGCAAATCGCGAGAGGAGCAAGAACCCCATCCTTTCTGCTCGTCTCCTCGGCTTCAAACGAGGACAACTAAACAGAAACAGGAGCTTCCTGGATCCTCACCACAGATGACACAACCACAGCCAGAGCCGCGTCGCCGTGCATGCACATTCCTCATGCAGCATGCTGCGCTGCGAGGGACGCGAGACAGGCTGGCAAATACGAACGAGGCTGCTGCGGCAACTGTGCAGTGTTCTAGATCAGTCCTGGCGCTGGCTGCTTTTCACTGACTGTCCTGTCCAGTCCTGTCCAGAGTTGCAAAGACAAGATCCACATCTTATAGCGGCCTGCCTGTAATGGATGCATGGCAACGTAACAAGTACCGGCTTGTACGGATACATGGAAGACCGGCCCGCGTCGACATGTCTCATTTCGTAGACACTTCGCGACTGGTTTTTCTCCTGAGCAATTCCTCTTCTCTCCTGCTTTGCTCTCGCTCGGCTTTTCTGGAGATTCAAATCTCTCTACCGTCATGCAGTATCGATTGGCAAACGCTTGGCTCGCCCCCTCCCCCGGACTCGACGCTAGCATTTTGACCAGATCCATTTATTTTGGACAACGTTTAAGCCCAATGCCAACAACGAACGGCGCACCAGAAAATAGGCACCCTTATTGATCCTGACCAAGAGGCTGAATTCTCGGATTCCGGCTTATGAGACATCAGGTCCACCGTATATATCGCTATGAATCGTCATCCCATCGGGGCCGGTTCATGATGATGGGTCTTGCCGGATCCCATGGCCCTCTGATCTCGTTCTTGTACTTTTGCAACCCAATCAGCCACCAACTACATCCTCCTGTAGCCAGTACGGCAATCAGCACTCCTACAGTCATCCCCACGAATCCACTCTTCCACGACCATCCATCCGTAGCCTTGTTGTCGCCCACCATGAGTCCTACCCCAAGTCCTGCTCCCAATACCAACAGGATAGCCGAGAGCACATGAAAGCGCCAGCTACGGTGCCGTACATACCGCCTGAAGACGGGAAACAAGCCGAAAACCTCGATGCTGAACAAGGTCAGGCTAAAAACCTGTTTAGTCGAGGGCAGCCGACTAGCCAGCACCGTCGATGCCATCAAGGCAGCGTTGGTCGACAGCGAGGCCGGGAACTTGGCGCCCACCCCGCCTGAGTAGTCAAAGAAGAATATGTTGATGGCGAGCAGCCAGAACGACATGGCCCAGATGCTGTCGCTCGATGTGGACCGTGTCAGAGATTTCAGTATAGGGCTGAGTCCGAGGAGGGTACAGTAGATGAGGATGGCTGACTTGATAGTCTCGACCCTTTGCCGAGACCGGTTCTCTTCGGCCAAGAACGGCGGCGGCAGCTCGGGGAGGTGCTCCTGGCTTGCTCGTGGTGTGTGCGCCAGACCGCTGGCCAGGGAGGTGGTCGAGGCGGACTGTGCTCGTTGAATCGTAGTGTGAGCATGCAAGTTGGTGGTCGAGCTCGCCGCTGAAGGTACAGCCGATGGCCCGGCGGTGGACGGCGCTGACTCAATCCGGAACGGAGGCGGGCGCCGGATACTACCGGCGCGGCCGGGTCGCCTCATGCTGCCAGTTCGGCCAGCCCTCCCTGTCACCGTCGCAGCCACTCCAAGACTTGGGTCATCAGGATCCTCGATCTCAGAGAGCCAACGTTCCCAAAGTATCCAGCCGACAAATGTGGCAAAGCTGCTCCAGCTTGTGACGGCGACGGGGGAAACGCGCTCCTGGAAGATGCCGACGAAGCAGACTGCGAATATGATGACGGAGCAGACGTGTTGTAATATCACTGTAGAGTCGGCGACGAGAGGCCAAAAGTCGTACGGTTTTAGACGGGGATTTCGCTGTAGATTCTCGAGAAATGTTGCTTGGTCGGTGTAGTTGTCGGGGTCTGCGCATTGGATGATCAGCAGCGTGCTTTACTGGCGAAGCAGACATGGAAACATACAGGATTGCTTCACCCACATCAGCTTCTTCCAGGGTCGCTTGCGTCTGCGGCTCCTACTTCGCTCGCCCAGGCGGCGAGGAGGCGACACGAAGGCATCGTCGGGAGAGAGGTGGGAGCGGCCAAACCCGTGGAGCGTCGTCTGGTCTAACGAGGGGAAGGGGACCTCGTCATCGGTAGGGGATGGCATGCTCTCGGCGGAGCATTGGGGGCGGCGGGGATTTCGCGCGTACAGCTGAGGCGGACGTCGTCGTCCCAGTCGAGGCCTTTCCCGGCGCCTTGGAACAGACTGAGTTTGAGGTTGAGGCTGGTGTTGGGGTTGGTATCGAGGTGGATGGCCGTAATGATGCCAATTGGAAGGTGCAATGAGTGGGTCACCCAGGCTTAGCGGGCTCGGGGATCGGAGCAAGCGCGCCGCCATCGAGTTAGGCGCGTCCCGCTTTCTATCTCTTGGGGATGTCTTCTTTATGGGCTGTAGCACGACAGGGCGATGTTTGCTGGAGGAGATGATGGACTCTGGGCATTTTCGGTTCAACTGGTGAATAAGCAGCTTGGCTGAATGCTAATCTGCATGAGCTGTGTGTCATGAACATAATGCAGTCTCTTTCCTCTGGAAGGGAAAGGGGAAAAAAACCAATGCGGGGGCGGTGCCTGAGGTGTTGTTCAATAGCTTCCTGGGTATAGATAACTACCTTAGGTAGGTAGGTAGGTAGGTAGGTAGGTAAGGCAAGGCAGTCTGGAATACCCTCTCAACCTCTCACCCTCCACCGGCCAACCTCGGCCACAACGTTAATTCTTATACCCAACGGCAGCATTCGCGGATCAACACAGCCGAACAACACCCACACAGCATCACAGTCATCCCACAGGCAGGCAGGCAGGCAGGATGAATGCGCATCTCCATGTTTACCCTACACACTACAGTGTCGACTCAAGACAGCGCTTCGTCAACTCTCCCCTATAAAATTTTTTCCTTAGCGGCTACTATTAGCGCTACGTTAGGGCAAGGTCAAATTTATAGGCCACTTTTATAGCTATTATAGCCATAAGCCTAATAGGGCTCTAGCTGCTGCGTTAAGGGGTTAGGAGAAGTTGCCCTCATGTAAGCTATTGCGACTAAATAAACCTACCGATGAGCCCGGTACCTCGCAAGAGACCTCTATAGCGTGGTAGTAATTAGCGCCAAAGGGTCTTATAAGCCTAAGCCTCACTAGGTAGTAGCTACTTATAGCTACCCTTCCCTATTGGCTCTCTTACGAGCCCTAACTATAGCGGCTACTACGGTAGCCGCGCCTGGTAGAGCTACTAATAGCACGTAGGATTAAACCTTTACCTTTAAGATACTAGATAGCTATTAGGTTAAGAGATAAGGGAAGCCAGGCCTAAGAAAGCCTTAGAGCTATATCTTAGANNCTACTACTACTACTACTACGACAGCGCTTCGTGACCACCTTGGCCGTGACCCAACCATGCGAGAAAGACGCCATGCGCGCGTCCAAGTAACCAAGGAAAGCCACTCGAGCGGCAATGACACAGTATCGGCCAAAAGGCCGCGTCCACCCTGCTGTCCGATGCTTGATACCCTAACCACCGCACATGTACGCACACCGATGTTTCCAGCGCACATACGGATACATCAATCACATCACAACTTAGCATCACCAGCATGATGTTGAGCGAGGGAGGCTCGTCTTCATCACCGCCCTTCCGTCGGTCCACTCTCCCGCTTGACCAGTTCGCCTTGGCAGCGAGACGCAGCCCACACCACCGGCCCCATCGCATACCCTTCCTCCCAACCGATAACCCGGCTCGACGTCGTTCGTGGGCACTGGGAATGCAAGCTTGCCGTCCTGTCACACTGATACTACTGCCACAGCCCCCCACTGGCTCCTCTTGGAAGGCCACTTTGCGTCTCGCAGCCAATCGACCGGCCGTTCCCACCGATCTCGACAGATCAGATTCTGGAAAAACGTGGTCTCGGGACCAGAACAAAGCCACGCGCCTTGTACCTGCTGACGCGCCCTCAACGACAGAGGCAACAGCACGGCCTAATGTTGCCTCGCAGTGGTGCCCGTCAAGCCGTGCAGCCTGGGCCAATATCGAGTCCCAAAGCCTGCCAATCCAAGATCTACCCGCCAATCAAGCCGCGACCGGGCAGAGGCGTTCGCGTTTGGTTTGTCCCGGAACCAGTCAGGCGGCACCAATCGCGTACAATCCCGCCTCAACTTCACGCGCTCCACACGGGGTTACCCGACATCCCTTGCAAGTTCCAAGCCCTCCCGCCTCACTTCAAACCGGATGTTAAGCCAACCCAAATCGCCGGGACCGTCCTGTCAGCTCCCTAGATATCAAGGCACTTCACCGTACGTCCGTGTGACAAGCTAATTTCCTTGGTAGCACCGGGCACATCTCGGAACATGGCATTTCAGCTCGACAAGGTGAGGCCTAGTTTTGGCTGGGAACGGAATCGAGAAGGTGCTAGGAATGCCGCATGCAAAGACGCGAACCCGGGCTCCAGTGTAGACCCATCATCCTGGAG
>JAADYS010002456.1:0-15108 GCA_012931995.1 Fusarium albosuccineum | reverse complement strand
CCCCTGCCCAGTCCCCTGTTTGCCCTGACGCCCAAATCCCCAAACTTCCCGCCATCTCGCTCAGTTTCCCCTTCCAAACATCGCCCCTGGCCGACTCAAAGTCACAGCCATAGTCGAACCCAAAGTCCCACGCGAAGCCCTAGCCGTGGACACAGTCGCGATCGATATTGGAATAGTCCGAGACGAACAGCATCGAAATCTCCGCCATCTAGATCGCCTGCACCGAAATCACCTCTAGCAGAATCGCCTATCCTTCGTACCGTGCCCTCGGAGAGTGACATCGCTCGTTTCAAGAGTCGCAATCTCTTCGCCCTCCGCATAAACACCGAAGCCGCTGAGCGCGCCGCACAGATCGAGCGCGAGGAAGCTGACCACCGACGTCAACAAGAACAAGAAGCCGAACGCTGGGCCGACGACCTGGTTGCCCGCCTCGAAGCTGAGAATAGCCGTATTGAAGCTGAGCAAAAGAAGCGCAACCCAGCTCGCATCCGCACCCAACTTGCGACACCTTCACCCAGGTTCAGGTTCTTCATCGAGAGGCTTCCGCTTTTCTTTTCTCGCGCCAGGCGATCGAATGCAGCCACGAGCCAAGTCGGAACCCCAAGCCCCAGGGCACCGACTGTCTTCTCCATCGACTTCAGCCGCACCAACAGCCTCGAGGATTCTTCATCGCCAGACAAGATGAGTTTTATAGAGCAGGGTGGTAGAGGCATTGTGCCAGGAATTGATGCGCCTACCTCCGCCAGCAACGGAGGCGAGAGAGTGAGTTTCGCAATATTGTTCCCAAATCCAAATCTCCTACAGCGCTAATGTCCTCTTTTTTTTTTGGTTATAGCGAGTGTGCGTGCGATGCCTCTCATCCGTCATTAACCTTCCTGTCACTCCCGAAACTTCACCTGTGGACATCCTCTATTCAACCGCAAACCTCACAACCCACGATGTCAATCCCAAGGGAAGTGTAATAATCGAGTGCTATGTCGAGCTGGGTCTGGAGCGCCGCCTGCGACGCTATGAGCGTATTCGTGATGTCATGAATTCCTGGGACCGCGATCAACAAAATTCACTACTCGTACTCACCAATGACATCTCGGAGAGCGACGATGCCGACTTGGATATCAAGTCGGTTCCCCGAACACCAACTCCTCCTCCGGGCTTCACTCTGCAGATGTACCATTCATCGCGGCCTGGCAAGTGGAACAAGCGATGGATTACTCTATTAGAATCAGGCCAGATGTATTCATCAAAGAAGCCTGATCATAAGCCCTCGGACAAGGACAGCACTGTCCTATGCCACTTGTCCGACTTTGACATTTACACCCCTCGAGAGAGCGAGGTAAAGCGCCACCTCAAGGCGCCTCGGCGTTTCTGCTATGCTGTTAAGAGCCAGCAGAAGACCTTTGTTTTCCCCAATGGCGAGAACTTTGTTCATTTTTTCTGCGCTGAGGATGGACAACTGGCTAAACGATTCCATGAGCTTGTGCAACGTTGGCGAAGCTGGTATCTCGTCAATAAGCAAGTCGATCTCGGCAAAAAGGAGAAGTCCCCTAAGGCCTCCCTCGACACAACGACGACCTCTCCTAGAGGAAGCTCGAAATCAAGCAGCACCGTCTCAAGGGGGGGTCATCGCCTCAAGGTCTCAGTTGACGAGACCCCCTACACCATCGGCGCTTTCCAACCGCTCCTTGATCTGGACCGCTTCGACAAGCCCTTGGAAGAGTTTGGGAAGGATTTTCTTCAGGAAACCCCCAAGACTCAGGATGCTTCTAAGGCCGAGCTACAGCGCAAGGCGACTCAGAAACAAAATGTTCTGACCAAATCCAAATCTCTATATCGCTCGCGCACAGCACCACAGACTCCCCAAAGTGAGGCCTTCATATCCTCTGGGTTGCTAGGTCAAGGTTACGAGGAAAAGCGCAAGCTTGCGGAACGGGCGGAACGGGTGCCGGTAAATAGCCCACCATCGACCAACGATGCCTTCACCGAGGGTCCGTCACTGCTGAACGGCGGTGTCACGTCACCCACATCACCTCAAGACAACAAGCCCGACACAACCCCCCGGCTTCCTTCGGCCACCGAGTCCTCCTCCCGCTATCGTAGCCGGTCTGTCCGCGCCCATGCAAGACCTACTACCGCTGATGCGAAGCGCGAGAAACCACAACCTCTTGTCAACCTCACAAACAATTTCCCCGAGCCCCCTCGCTGGCGTGAAGGCCAGGGCCACGGTGTCAAGGCGCCGACAGGTGGTCCTCTCATCAGTCTCGCTACCGGTGGCCAATCTGCCAACATGTTGACCTACAGCAACACCCGTAGTGGCTCTGGTCTTATCAATCAGCCTCGTATCCCGTCATCCTCATCGTCCTCCTCCATGGCTGCTGGCAGCCGTCCCCGGAGCCGATCTACTGCAGGGATGCAGCAGCCCTCGAGTCGTGCTCCCCCTGTCCCTCCGTTGCCCATTCGGTCTCTTCGCCGGGAGATGACACAGCCATTGGACCAGCCCCGTGGTCGTGATTCTCGTCCACGGGAACCTCTTATCAACCGGGCTGGCACGATGGGCTTTTCGAGTTCGTCGAGGTACTAAGGAGAAGGCTGGCGGATACTTCTCCCACAGGTGGATCATTGGATATCGTTACGAGACCATGCAGTTTACGCCCATGATGCATAGACCAGTAGAGCAAGGCCCTCCACCATGATCTATGGAATAGATCTCGTTATTTCCGCGGAGGGCGTTGAGGGGACAGCTTGTGTATGCTGGCGCATATACACATTGACCAAAAAAGAGGGCGAAGGATCGAGGCATAGGTCTGGTATTTAGTTGTTGTTGAACTGAGAGACGAATGTGAGGCGTCTGGTTCCCTTCCTAATCTTCTTTTCTTTGTAACTGTTATTCCCGTCATCTTTGCTTCATATCTACTTTCTTATATCCCCGTGTGTCTTGATATGGGTAAAGCGGTCGTGGGGGGCTGGACACGACGAAGAGCCCATGACAGACAGTGATCACAAACGAGTTGAGCAGGCTCCAGTTTCTTGAATTTTGAATACGCAAAAGGAAATTTGTCATTATTTTTTCTCTCCCTTGGACAATGCTATAGGTGATCTCCTACCATTCCATCTTGGTTCATTCGAGGTATCTCAGGTCTATATGGTTCGTGACGCTCATCGGTAACTCGCTTTGATGATGACCTCTACATTTCAACCCTGCGCTTCGCTTCTGGTTTTGCCTTGTTTTTTTCTTCTTCTCGATTTTCTCTCTTTCTATTTCGACTTGAGCAACCTGTTTACTTGCTGCGCTTGTAAATCTTGGCGAGGAAGGCCTCAAAGACAGTCTTCTTAAGGCCCTCGCTCTCGTCAATATTGGCAATGCGAGCGCGGATCTCGCCAACAACCTTTTCCTCGTAGTCGAGGTAGCGCTGCTCGAGCTTGAGGTCATCGTAGAGCTTCTTGACAACCTTTTCCTTCTCGTCGTCCTTGCGGCCGTAGTTCTCTTCGAGGATCTTGCGCTGCTCAGGGGTAGCGACGGCGAGGGCCTGGTTGACAAGCCAAGAGCACTTGTTGTCCTTGATGTCGGTACCGATCTTGCCAATGTGCTCGGGCAGGCCAAAGTTGTCGAGGTAGTCGTCCTGGATCTGGAAGTACTCGCCGAGAGGGATGAGGATGTCCTCGGCCTGCTTGAGGTTCTTGGGGGTAGCGAGGTTGAGCTGGTGGAGGGCGAGGGCGACGGGAAGGTAAAATGAGTAGTAAGCAGTCTTGTAGATGACGATGAAGCTGTACTTTTCCATGGAGAAGTTGTCGAGGTCGACGCGATCCTCGGGGGCGGTGAGCAGGTCGCATAGCTGGCCGAGCTCGGTCTGGAAGGTGGTCTCGTGGAAGAGCTCGATGAGGTCGACATAGGCCGGGTGGGACTTGAAGTACTTCTTGAGAAGGGTGTAGATGGCGGCCTCGAGCATGAAGGCGTCGTTGATGGCGATCATGCCAACGCCGTCCTGGCGGTACCAACAGGGCTGGCCGCGGCGGGTGATGCTCGAGTCCATGATGTCGTCCGAGACGAGGAAGAAGGCCTGGAGGAGTTCGGTCATCCAGCCGAGGGTGGCAGCCTGGAAGTATTGGTCCTCGGAGAGGGGCTTCTCGAGAAGAAGGGAGACGGAGTCGGGAACGGACATGCCGCGGTTGCATTTTCCACCAAGAGGGTTGACCTCGAGGTTCTTTTCGAGAAGCGTTAGCTGGCGACTGGAGTTGTTCGGAAGAAGCTGCTCACCTTCTTGTACCAGTCAAGCTGCTCCTGGGGCAGCTTGTAGGAGCGGGCATGGTCGAGGAGAGCCTCCTCGAGCTTGGGGTAGACGGAGTTGAACTCCTGGAGGGTTGTTTTTTGAGCCATGGTTTGCGAGTTGCTGATACGGGCAGACCAGAGAGAGAGGGAGCGAGAGTTGAGAAATTGCCTCGGACACGGCGACAGAAGTAAGAGAGCAGAGACCGCCTTTTTGAATGAGGAAGAGGAAAGGAGAAGTCGGGATTTACTCGACGTGTCTCGGGAGCTGCACGATAATTGCCGGTTACCTTGTTTGGCCTGCTCTGCTCGTTAGTCTAGGTACTTGGCGCACCTCAGCGAAGTGGCAGAGGGACCTGTTGCCCCTCTTTCCTCATTTGCTTGGGCGGGAGGGGCTGTCCACTGATTTTACTCGGTGAGTCCCAGACGAACCTAGCGGGCAGCCAAGACGCTAGGTCCCAACAGGGAACAAAGAAGCGGCCTCGCGATGATACCCTCCATCTAACGCTCATGATGGCAGTTGTTCTTGCACGTATCATCAAACTCTGGCATCAAGATGTTGTTTCTGATTGGCTTCTGTTCTTGCTTCCCGAAACTAGTGTTCAATTGACTACCTACAAACGCCCAATGGCCCAATCCCAGCACCAGACTCCGCAACCATCCAAGACGCCTTCAACTCCAAATCGACTCCAGGCCCTCCCTGCTCAATACTCACAGTTCAAACCCACCAGGCCTTGGTCTTCGAGCTCTTCCACCGGATTATCCCCAGTAGGACAACGTGCTCCACCCGGTCATGCCAGGCAACGTCATTCTCCCGGATCACCCTGAGCGCGTCCTGCAAGGCCCGTTCCGACGCACCGTCGCTCATCATTTCGACGACGCACGCGGCATTGAGCCCTGCGTTGCGGAACCCTTCGACGATGACGTCCACATCGTACATATGCGCGAGTCGAGTATGCGTTGGCGTGCTGTCCATGTCTTTTCGGTTCTAGATTGGTAGTTCACACTCTTAGTTGCGTTTCCTCAAGGCGGCTGGCTACAGGTGAATGTTCGCGAGAGACAGGGGACCATGGCTTGCATACCTTGCAGTCCTGACACTTGGCTCCCATCGTATTTACCCATCTGTTGCAAGCCCATTTACCCCAGTAGTGGTTGCAGGGCCAGCACATGGTCCTCGACGCAACCCGTCTCTCCTCTCTACCGCCGGCGTGATCTAAGGCGTCGCTCATCAAGTTGCTGCTTTCTAGACTCTTAAACAGCCAGAGTTCGGGCTCGCTTCTCGCCCGCATGTCTTCCGAGTACTCTCTTATACCAGTCCTCGCTCGGTGAGGAAATTCGACACCGTGGTGGTGATTCGCATCGCACGTGCCGGACCCTGCTGTGTTAGGTCGCAACTGACGCGCCCAGATATTCACGGCCATTCGAATGCTGTGATACATTGTCCAGTTTTGTTGCTTAGAATCGTCTGGTTCACTCGGGTCGGAGGATTAGGGATGCGAAACCTGCGCTTTCTGGCGTGAGCATTGAACCAAAACTGCTACTACACAGCATGGGAAATCTCTGAAACTTATTTGATGAAGTACTAACAAACCACGGACAGCCAACTGACTCAAGTCTCACGACACTACCGGCATGGCCTACAGAGACCACTGGACAAGATGGATAGAACAAGTCGGCCATGACTCGGCCGGCTCTGGTTGCAGGCCTGGCAGCTTCAAACTTGAAGCGCTATTCAACTAGCACCCCGGGTTTTGAAAGATAACGGCGCTATTTGCCACATGCAGGACCTCGCCCCGAAGGTTATAGAGTTTGGTATTTGCAGCAAAGCCAAACAACCCTTCCAGCACAGTATCCGCGCTCCCCTTCAATAGGAACAGCAGCCGACACAACCGAGGATGCCAAGCGGCACTACAGAATAGAGCCCTCTTCATCAATCCCTTGGTGGAGACTTTCCTCGGCGTTGTCGATCTTGTTCGGCTCTTATTCTCTCAAGACGTTCCGCCAAGTTAATGGGCGTCCATTGGATAGGCCCCCTATCGCGTGCCGCTTCGACCGCATCGCAGACTGCGTGGTAAAATTCCCCAAAGTTTCGGAAGATGCAGTCCAGTGCCACCGCCAGCAGATTATCTACATTGACAATCTTGGCGCTGAAGATGTATTCGTTGATCCTCTCGTACGTGATACCATCGGGCTCCGAGTGTTTGTCGACCAGGTATCGCACAAAGGTCTCGTGGACGTCTGTCGCAACCAGTTCATTACTGCCAGCTTGTCTTCCCAATCTCTATGTCAACAAGAAGTAAGCGGTCAAAAACTGAGGCTCAATTGAGGGGGTCGTGCTGGAGGGATTGGTAGAGGAGAAATGTCCCTTACCTGACAGTCAACACAGGCGCTCTTGTTGAGGAACACATAGTTGGGGCACTTGACTTCTGGTGTCCAGCATGAGAGGCAGGGAAATATCCTGACAGATCTGTTGGAACTCATGATTTCTGTCTAGTAGACTAAGACGTAGCACGTTGAGTTTCGTACAAGTCTAGTTAGTGTAGAGCCTTCGGGGTTGCCGATGGATGAGGGTATCTCGATGGTTCCAATGCAGATGCGTATGAAGAAGACTGTTAAATTAAAAGAACTCGATTTGCCTCAAATGCTATGTAGTAAGTAAAATTGGGAAACCTTGGAAACAGTGATTAATTCCCAAGTTGTGATCTCGAGGAATTGGGACCCAGGTTAGTGGCATCCTCATCCCGTCTCGTCTCCTTTTCGGCGGGTGAATCAGCATCTTCTTTTTTACTGAGATGGATGAAATTTCTCGTCGCCTAAGTAAAAATTAATTAAAAGCCATTATGACTGTTGCACCAAATAGTTGGATTATTGGCCCTCGTCTCATTTTCCCTTGCGCCATTGTAGCACAGCGTTCGGCCTTGACGAGTTGGTGTAAGTGGGATGATGTGGATGGCTCCTCGAGTGGCTGCGACATTGGTTTGACAAGTCAATCCCCCAAAATGAAATCGAGATTTTACAAGACAACAACGTTTTCCCTTCAGAGTAAGCCTAGCAATGACTTTTTGTGCTACCGAAGCGTAATTCAAAGACTACCTACCTGCCTGTTAGATCTCAATAGGGAGGCTTGCATTGGTAGCAGTATCAGGAAATACCTAGGTAGCTATTACAGTGCGTATCACAACACGCACGGTCCTGCCATGCGCGCCTGGTTGTTGATATGATCACCGTTAACCACCAAAAGTCATGTCGACCTACACTCATGACACCTCAGTAATTTGGCTTCTGCTCGCCAAAGCCGTCGTTTCCTTCTTTCTTGCCAAATTTTCAATCTCGATACAGCTTGCGATATTGCCTGATCGAGGTTAAGAGGGCCTGCCTGCCTGCGCCATCCCCCTAACTTAGGCTGTTGTTCACCTCTATTCAAAGCTGCCCCACCAATCTTCAAAACAAGTCCGACGATGGCCCTGAGCGCCCACGAGGTCTCGCAATTGCGGGCCGCGCTCCAAGACGCCGTGGTCAAGTGCTCAGAGAGGTGTCTGTATCAGTCCTCAAAATGGTACGTGTTGTCTCCATGGCTAGACAGCCGGGCGCGCAAAGTTGACAAAGATTCAGGGCGGCTGAACTACTTAACGCGCTCCCCGAAACCGATGAGGCCGACGAACATCTCGACCCTACCGACGGAAAATACATCTCGCCCATATACGCCGCTAATACCGATCCAGAGGAGGCAGCTCTCGAAGCCAAGGAGCTCAGCAAGTACCTCCTAGCCAAGTCTCTCTTTGACTGTAGAGAATACGATCGTTGCGCCGCCGTTTTCCTGCCCGATTCTCTCCTTTCTAGTGTTCTTGCGTCGCGAGTCGACAATGCATCGGCGACTGCCGCCACCGGCAAAGGGAAATCAAAAGCGTCCGATTCGTCAGCTGTTGTACCGCTACCCAAGATTAGCCAGAAGAGTTTGTTCCTCGCCCTCTACGCCAAGTTCATGTCGGGAGAGAAGCGCAAGAACGAGGAATCCGAGATGGTTATGGGCCCTCAGGATCTTGGGACGGTGGCCAACAAGAAACTGCTCGTGATAGGACGTTTCTTGGCGACTTGGTTCGAGGAGAGAACAACAGAAGATGACGAGGTGCTCGGCAGCCAAGGGTGGCTTGAATACTTGTGAGTACCCAAAGTATCGACTATGCGTACGGAATCAGCTACTAACGAACTACTACAGATATGGAATGGTACTCGCTAAGGAGAAAAATGATGAGAGGGCACTGGAGTTCTTTATCCGAAGCGTGCACAAGTACACCATGAATTGGGGATGCTGGCTGGAGATGACGTCGTTAATATCCCGAGTTGAGGACGTGAGTTTCACAAGCTACTGCCCGGATCACCTAAATATACTGACAGGCTCGCCAGTTGAATCGAATATCAAGACATTGTCCTCAGAACATAGTGTCTTACATGTTCCATCTACATACCTCCCTCGAGCTATACCAGCAAGGACCAGGCCTCGCCAACTCTCTTGAGCAGCTCCTCTCTATCTTTCCGACCTCCTCTTTTCTCCTCACCTGCAACGCCTTGCTGGCCTACCATGCCAAAGATCTAATGGCTGCGGAACAGCACTTTAGTCGATTGCTGTCGCTGCACCCCCATCGGCTCGATTCCCTCGACCATTATTCAAACATCCTCTACGTCCTGAATCTCCGCCCAAAACTGGCATTCTTGGCACATCTCTGTTCCAGTGTAGACAAATTCCGCCCTGAGTCTTGTGTGGTTATTGGCAACTATTATTCCCTCCTCTCAATGCATGAGAAGGCTGTGCAGTACTTCCGGCGTGCTCTAACCCTCGACCGGTCCTGTCTATCGGCATGGACGCTAATGGGGCACGAATATGTTGAGCTAAAGAACACGCATGCGGCTATCGAGTCCTATAGACGCGCAGTCGACGTCAACCGACGGGACTATCGGGCCTGGTATGGATTGGGTCAAACGTATGAGATGCTGGAGATGCATACATACTCGTTGTGGTATTACAAGAAAGCTGCTGGCCTACGTCCGTGGGACGGCAAGATGTGGATGGCCGTGGGTTCGTGCTTGCAGAAGATGGGCAGGGAACGCGATGGCATCAAGGCCTTGAAGCGAGCTCTACTCGCTGACGCATATTATGACGTAGGAAGCAGCTTTGGAAGCGGAGATCTCCTCGGTAGCCGCAGCGCCACAGGGCACATGGATCCCGAGCTTCTCTTGCAGATTGCCGCCATGTATGACCAAATTGGCGAAGAGGAAGATGCCAAGGCTTATATGGAGCTATGTGTGGCTCAAGAAGATGGCGGCGCAGGGGCGGATGTTGACCCGGCAGAGTCCATCGCCATCCACAACGACTCGCCGCAAGGCTCGGACAATGGCGCAGAGGGCGAAGAGAATGCGGGCAACGAGGGGACCGGAGTCACGGCGGCAACTAGTAAGGCGCGCATGTGGCTTGCCAAGTTTGCCATGCGCACTGGCGACTACACGACGGCAGAGCGCCTTGCTGGAGAACTATGCCAAGATGGTGTCGAGGTCGAGGAAGCAAAGGCTCTGGTGCGAGAAGTGCGGTCCCGAATGGAGGCATCGGGGTTGCTTGATCCACTGAGCTAGGAGCATGAGGATATCGAGTTTGACGAATATGACGTTCAACACGGTGGCGACTTCCGGTGAAGGCGTCTTACGAGATTATGCATTTACGCAGCTAATGAACTGTATTGGTAGGCACGGCTAATAGCTTCAGCCTCAAGATCTCCCAGTGATAAATAAACCGATCACATCTTATACGAGCGTAAGCAAACGTGTAGAGGTTGATTATATTTTACACCCTGAAAGGATCAACAGAAGGGGGCTCACGCGATCGCCAGACAGCTCTCTTGGAGCCAAGCAGCCCCGAAACGACAAACACCACGGCTGCAGACAGTGGTAACTCAAGATGCGTCATGGAGGCAGCAACCACGGAAAGGGGGAGGGTCGGCCCGACGATCGAAGTGTATTCTTTACTGAGTCAAGTCCACTACATTGTCAACACCAAGAACAGAAGGAAGAATTGGTCAAACAAGGTGCAAGGGAGCGACAAAACACAACAAACAGCTATATTAGGTCTATAGACGAGGTTTTTTTAACATGCCATTATGTCCTTCGGGTTCCCCGCACAACAGTCAAAGTATTAAGCTCCATTCTATATTATAAACCCAACATGTATACCTCCAGCGGACCTCTTCTTCTTAACTCTATGCTAACTCATAGCCCACGAACATTTTCCGTATTGCATCAACTCAGCCTTAAAGCGATCAAAGAAACAGGGCGGCAACGCCGGCGATGACGAGAGCTCCAAAGCCACTGCTGACCTTGGCTCCCGCAGCGGTAGGTCCGGCGGAAGTAGGCCCAGCCTCTTCCTCGCGAGCGCCGGTGGGTAGCCCGGAGGGAGGAGGTTGGGGCTTCTCTTGAGGAGTCCCGGCGGGAGGAGCTGAGCCAGCGGGTACTGGAGGGGCTGGGGATTGCGGAGAAGGGGGTAGAACAGGAGGCGGAGCAGGGGTTCCTGGTGGAGGAGGAGGCGAGATAGGCTTTCCGGGGGGAGGAGGAACTTCAATCGGAGGATAAGTCACAACATGGGTCTTGTTCCCCTGAAACGTCGTCTTTACGACGGGAGGATAGTAGGTGGGCTGAGGGTGCTCGGTGTATGTGGCGGTACAGGGGCAATCTTGATGCTAAGTCAGCGCCGTGCCATAGATCATGGAGTCATGGCAATAAGCTTACTGGTGACCGTCAAGTAAGTGGGACCCGTCGCGGTGTAAGTGACGTTCTTGTGAAGATACTTGGTTGGCCCCTGAGATTTATGTTTAGTCAAACTGCACACTGGACGAAATAGTCAGCTTACCGGACAGTAAAAGACATAGTCCTCCGTGACAGTAGTAACAACAGTTTTTGCAGACTTGTTGCCCTGATACCCGGTCTTGTTGGGGTAATATCCAGTCTGGTTCTTGGGGAGAGGGTTCACAGGCGTGGGAACAGGCGTCTGGGCCACCGCGCCCGTGAGGAGCAATGCGGCAGGAAGAGTCTGTGTGATTCTCATCTTCGTCTTGGGTGGATTAAACCTGAATTGGGCAGAAATTTGACTGATATGTGCAACTGGTCGAGACTCTTCAGGGATGACTGAAGATGGTTGGAATGATACCGATAGGTCCACTCAACGACTGTGGGAAATTGACGATTTTTGTAGTCTTTGAAGGTTCAGAGCCCACGCCTGAATCACTTCTGGAAAGCATCGTCTTGTGATATAATACTAAACTGGGCGAATGGGGGTTCCCGCTGGGTGTGAATCCCGTGGTAGGTTCCGCTTGTAACATAGGTAACAAGTAGCGCCGGGCCTACGCCCTCACCGTCTCATGGTGGCTTCTAGGTCTCAACTCTTGCCTTAAATACATATTTCAAAGGTATAATCAGCCAGCTAGGTTAAGTACCGCTTTATAAATAGACTAATGTCATATTAATGGTCGAGTACGGGGCCAAGTCTTATTCATTCCTTGTATTTTTATCTAGCGCGAACCTCATCGCCAGCTCTTATCATAAAGTTAGCAAATCGTTGTCGAATTTCTCTGTGGTCTTTGGATATATTTGATCCATTATTTTGATGGCATTTATCCGAGAAGAACAGATGGTGTGCCTTGGGATTAGAAGAGCCTGTTAGCCGAGTCCGTAGAGGAATAAGGTTGATGCAGCTCCAGTGCCTGGATGATGCCAGAGACTAGAGAAACTGTTACAAAGCATAACTATCGTCTCAAATGTCTGTTTCAACGCTCTTATCCGGCGCTCGTTCGCCTGTGCACTGCTTGAAAGGTGATAGCCTGATCTTTAACCTGGAGAATACGTCAAGGGCTGCCCGAGTACTCGGCCAAGCCGCGATGTTCGTCATCAGGTTGCGGACCCCCATCATACGAGGCCGGAGTTGCCAGCGATGTTTGACATGATTACTGTTGAGTTTAAGCAGCAAGCCTCCTGGCACGTGAAAGGCTCAGTGCTGATGTTGGAAGCAAAACGACGATGCTTCCGAGCAACACGGGTACCTCCGGATCGTCACCGTTTACGATGAATGAATTGCTCGTCACAAACCTTTGGGGTTTGCTTACACAGGATTCCAAACAAACAAAGGCTATCGATTGCTGGTGATGAGCTTAGTTGTGTGCTGCCCTTGTCATGAAAGATTTGTAGTCTCAGGTACATACGTTCTCGACCAGTGACTTAGCTTGTGCCTAGTCTCTGCATTGCGTCCACCGCAAGGTCAGGTCTTAAGGTTACCTTCGAATCAACGCTCTTTGTAACAGAATTAACCTGGTCTGTTTGTGCCTCATTCAGCCGGATGAACTGAGCTCCCGGGTAGAGGAAGGGCAGTATCAAGGCAGCTGAAGCAACAACAAACAACTAGGTAGTTTCCTGGATTGAGAGATGTAAAGATTGAAGGCAAAGAATTTTCGACCTAAAAATCTATCTTTGATCAAGGATTTGCAATAATTGGCCGTGGTGTTTTTATTTACCAGCTGTAGGTACCTAACGTAGATAGGTAACAGTAAGTGGGCACGTGATCCACGACAGGACGCTTTCCACTGGAGGCGCGGGTTGAAACGATCATCCACCCATTCCCCCCCCCGCTGCGAATCTCCCCTCGACCTCAACGCCTTCTTTTGCAAAGAATAGAAAATTTCAAAAATCCCCTTCCTCCTCAAAATACTCCCCCTAACTGCGCTGTGCTCACTCTGACCTTCATCGCGACGTTGGGACCACGAAGCGAGTCTCAAAGCTGGTCCTCCATTCAGTACCGAACTACGCGTATCAGTCGAGGCTGGCCCAAACAACTACAAGTCTATGAGGATGTCAAGTTATCACCGCCATCTAAGCATCCATCTAACATCAAGTGACTGCAAGATGATAGCTGAGCCTACAGTAAATTGCAGCTCGACCAACAATTGGGGTAAACTCGGCGCAAACCTCACAGAACGCTGAGTGGGTTTGGATGATTGGCCTTCAGATCCAGAATCGGGGACACTCGCTCATGAGTCATTGTTCAAGAAATCACGGCGATTCCTAGCGTTTCCGTTCTCGGGCCACGTCCGGATCTAGGGAAGGTCGAAAAGTTTCTATCTTCTTCCCCTACCGTCTGCGCGCACTGGTTGTGATCGCTTTCCACTTCCACGGGCGATGCTTGGAGCAAGGAGTCTCTGCTCAAGGTTAGTCTGGCGCGGCAGGCAGTGACGTGCTTACACCGGCAAGGGACAGCAAGTTCAGTTTCCAATCAACCGTTTCGATTCGATCAATTACTGGAACGACCCAGTGTAGCGAGCTTCTGTCAACGGTCCGCCTTGTGAGGGAATTTCTTCATCCCACCCTCTCTACTTCCTTGGCCGCGAACCTTGTTTCGAGACTTGAAGGCCATACCCAGTGTATCCCCGGAAGAATGGCCGTCGGCCGACGGTACGCAGGCTCTTCGGTAACGGATCAGATGCATCGCCTGGTGCCACAAGTGAGGCCGGACAGCAAGTTCGCCGGGCTCTCGGGGCGCCGAACCCGAGGCCCTCTCGTCACACTATTATCATTGGATCCCGGCCTTTAGTACACAACATTCCTGATTCTCCAGGCACACGAAGCTGACAGAGGCAAAGAGCGCCCAACCAAGTTTGTCAAGTGTGGGACTTGGGCGCCATCAAGTTGCCTGTTGCCACACATATTCGATTTGATCAGCCTACACTGTTGGAGATGGAAAATTTTCCCTCAACATGACCATCCATTGTGGACTGAAAGACAAACCCTACACCACGCTATGATGTTTGCGTTTGTTGTTGCATGAAGGAAGCACACTGGCAACTGTCTGGTTGCAAGAGGACAACGCAGCCAAGGAGGCGAAAGCGGAATCGTCTCCTCCGAGTAGAACGAGAAAGGACCTCTTGCGCGCACTGGGCGGTCATGCGCGTCCGATGACTCGTAACAAGAGACTTGCTAGAAGAGCCCAGCCGAGAACTGGTTGACTGGTTCAAGAGCCGGTTTTGATAGCCGTGAGGCTACGAAGGAGGCCACTGACGATGGTTTCTAAGACAAGCAGAGCAAGAAACCCAGACTGAAAACCAAGGCAGCTTCGCATAACCTCCAAAGCTAGAGGATCAGCGAGCCAACAATCAACAAAGGCACTGCAAGAACAGCAACAGAGTGACAGAGGACTTCATCGAACCCAGGCGAGCCAATTATCGCAAAGAAATATGATGAAGGCCAAGACGGATCTTTGACTCGGTTTGTTGGCTGCAGAACGGAACGGAGCACTTTTCAAGCAGGCGGAGGATTCGAGAAGGATGCTGGGGCCACGCGGCCGACGCACCGTCCGTGACGGTTTCATACTGTGCGAGACGGCCTCGACCCCGACAGGGAAGAACAAGGCGACGTTTTTCACGCAGACCAAGGAAGAGTTTCCACTCCATTGAGGAGCCAGTGTGCCTGGATACGTGGAGCCATTGCTTTAGTGTGGACGCCTCAGGCAGACAAACCAAGACTTTAACACCAATCTCGTTGAGCAGCCTGTCGTCTCGTGGCTGTCATGATTTCGCAATTGCTAAGACGTCGTTGTCAATGCATTGTCAGCCTCTCCAAGGCCCCAGCGACCTGCGTTGTCATATTCTCGCCATCGCAGAATTTTCGCACAAGGACCCCATAACATGGCTCTGTCGTCGACCTTCGTATAGGTGGATATACATAAGCTATATAGTGCCCCTTGCTAAGACTTATGAGGTACCCTTATTAGCATAAGAAAAGTAGGGTTTTTTATTATTAAAGTAAGTAATAAGGCCTATTAG
>JAADYS010002454.1:0-13760 GCA_012931995.1 Fusarium albosuccineum | reverse complement strand
AACTTTAAACATAATACTTTAGTAGGTCATTATAAGCGCTGTCTCTATTAGCACAGACTACGGTACATAGTAAGCACAGGTATAGGATGGAGACGCCGGCGTGATCATTGATTTACAAAGTTTTAAATTATTATCCTATTTAAATTGGAGCTAAACTTCTCTCAAAATACCTAGGCCGTACATGTTGCCTTTCACACCTTCAAGGCCTCTTCAATCGTCTTCGAGGCTTCCATCAACAGGGTCTCATGCAACCGTGGAGCCACTACTTGGATCCCAACTGGCATGCCTTCCGATGTCGCAGCCGAGTAATGGCTGTAGATGTGCGCTTCAGTTTCGTTCTTGGGCTCGTAAGTGTCAGCCGCCAGCTCCTGGGCAGGGTTCTTTTCCCCGACAAGCGATGCCGCCGGTAAAGCAATGGCAGGGTACGACAGCAGATTCCAGATTGAAGAGTAACCCCAGTACTTACTCGTTCCGAGCGGAAGTGCAGTACTTGGGTTGACAGGCGACACAACGACATCGACCCCAGCTTTCCTCCAGTGCGCTGCATAGGTTTGCCTAAACGCATCACGAGTTGCTTTGCGTGCCTGCATTGTAGCTCCAACCAGGGACGAGCTAATTTCACATTCGTGCAGGATCCATTCAGTAAGAGGCTCCAGGGGTTCGCCACCTTCGTGGCATATCTTGCGAATGTCGGCACCGGCGTCCTCGAAGTAGTTGGAAGCGATGATCCTCCAAGCCTTGGCATGGTCCCACGGCGTGAAGGCTTTTAGTTCTATGTTAGAACTGTCTTTAAGACGACTTCTCACCTTTTCCATCACACGGCGTACAGGCGGCAAAGGAGACACAACGCCATCGTCGAGTAGAATCCCAACACGAAGGGAAACCTTTGGATCGAGCTGTCGGCCGATGGACGGACTTAGAATTTCGCTGGGAACAAGCGAGATATCCTCAACCCAGGGTTGTGCAGAGGAATAGGCGTGGCAGAACAGCTCGACGTCACGGAGGGATCTGGCGAATGGGCCCAGGGTCCCAACAATGGAATCACATCCTGGTGTGGGTATGACGGCTCCCTCTCCACTGATGCGGCCAGGGCTTGGAAGAAAGCCGTAGATCTGACGAGTGTTAGTAGCCTAGTTTTGCCCATTGGACCTAATGCACGACAACTTACGCCGTTCAATGATGCCGGGACTCGAATTGAGCCTCCGATATCACCACCAATGCCAAGAGGTGACCCCTTCATGGCCATCAGCGCAGCCTCTCCGCCAGTACTTCCGCCTGCTGTGAGTTTTCTGTTCATAGGATGCACTGTTGCGCCGTAAATATTGTTGGAGGTTTCCACGTGCATCAACGACTGTGGCTGGTTCGTGCGAGCAAACACGACGGCACCGAGCTTCTTGAGGCTTGTAACGATGTTGGCGTCTTGGGTGCTGAGGTTATTGACCCAGGCCACGAACCCAGCGTTTGTGCACAACCCAGACACGGAGATTTGCTCCTTGACTGAGACGGGTAGACCGTGCAAATGTCCTACTATCTGCCCTGTTCTGGCGAGGTGTTCGTCGCGGGCTTTTGCCTCGGCGAGCGCCTGGGGGATGAGTTCGGTCAGACAGTTGGTCTGCACAAGTTGTAGGTTAGTAATGGTCTTAGATCTGAGCAAGTTGGAGGTCTATTACGCATTGTTGTGCAATAGTCGCTCGCTTTCTAAACGCCATTAGAAGAGCTTGCGCGCTGACCTCCCCCTTGGCCAACATCTGCAGCAAATCCGTCGCATCGTAGTTCTCAGTCCAGTTGAGCTCCGACTGAGTGAGAAGTTTGCATTCTCGAGGGATCGAGAGAACATTTAGTGGAAGAGAGGCGAGATCCTCCGGTTTGAGCAGGGCGCTTGGCTCAAGTGAGGAATTCCGTGCTGCTAGCGCAGGTTGAATGCATTCCTGAAGAGTAGACATGACTAGACGGATAAAAAATGGTTGAATAGCTCCAGGACATGGACAGAATGACCTGAGGAACTGAAGAGACTGAGGGGAGACAGATCTTTATACTCGAATTAACTACACCAAGTTTTGTTGAAATCATTGCCGAATCGAGCCAACAGCTGGCCCAAAGATGTGATGTATCAAGCGGGGGAAGAAGCATCTCGCCAATCTCTCCGCACCAATTCCTCAGCCACGTTACGTTCGCAGTTATCAGCTGACCCCCGCTTCTCGTCCAGAGCGTATCTATGTCCAAAAGGCGTAAAGCCCGGGGTGCTTGTGCCATCCTCGCTGCACTAGTCCGGGTGGCGTGGAAAAGCCCGAAGCCGGCCACTAGAATTCCCAACCGACCACCACCTTTGGTTGATGGTTTTAATAACCCATCATAGGAGCGTACAAGACATTAATCATGAATCGATATTTATCTTTAGCAAGCAGGATGACGTTTTACACTTCGAATACAAAGACTAATAGAATCTGGCTTGACATGACTGTCATCGGATCGATATACTGGGGCAATTTGGGCAGATAAGACAACGGCAGGTCTCAGGATTGCCGCATTTCTACCTATTGCTCAATACACATATATCTATCGTATGCCCTAAGTATTTCACTCTTTCAATTGGCGAATGATCTAGACCACTGGTGCCGATGGTTGAGATCAGAATCGACTTTGTACACTTAACTCCAGATTTGGGATGGGGTCTCTTTGAGCAATTCCAGTTTTAAATCTTTTGCCTCTAGATGTATTCTTTCTCTAACACTCTTTAAATTCAAATCCACCATCGCAGTCTATAACCTTGACCCACAACACGAGTCCGACATGTCAGTGTGAAGGGTCGACTTGTTTACAGACTGGGCGGAAGCCGGAACGTCTAAAGCCGGGTTCTTCTCAAAGAAGCCAGCAGGCTTCAAGTGAACGCTGACCCTCTCAGTAGGCATGACAGGGAAGTCCTCTGGGCGGGGGTTGTGGGTCAGGGTGAAGGTGTGCCAGAAGACCAGGTCCTTGTCGCGGATGCTGTCGCCGCGAGCAGCCCACTTCTCAACGCCATCACTTTCTCGACTCTGCCAGGTGAACTCACCCGCTGCGTATAGCTCATCGTCGCGGTAGCGCGTCACCCAGACGGGGTGCTTGGAGAACTTGGCGCGCTTGGCCGTGTAGCTGCGGGCTTGGGCGAGCATGCCCTGGCTGGGGAGGGTCTGAACCTTGTAGGCAACGGGACGACCGCTAACCTTGTTGATGATGTTGTCGTTGCGGATCTTAAAGACACGGGAGAGGTTGACATCAGTTTCGGCATGGCCGGCGCGGTTAAGAACGGTTGTCTTGGAGACATAGCCCACGCCGAAGGGATCCTCGACCCCGTACGACTCGGGAAGAGGGACGCTATCCTCGTATACAACCGTGTTGTTAAAGCCATCAATGGCAGGATCGATCCGGAGCGAGAATATGTGCTGGTGGTAGGGAGCCGCAACTCCAGGCCCAACGTTGACCGCCCAGGGGGTTGATGTCCTGTTGGACTCATTGTCGATGGGGGTGGTGGACAGAATTCCCGTGGCTCGAACCTCGAATTCGATGCCAGCGGCTTGGTCAAAGATCCAGGCAAAGATATACTCGTAGTTGGAGACAGTGCAGATCATCTGGACAACGAGCTGGCGGTTGCGCACCACAGTGGCCTGGTTGTTGCGATAATTGGTGTGCTTGTGGAGCAGACCTGCGTCTTGCTCATGGAGGCAGACGACATTCTTGAGATGAACGGGGTTGCCCTTTGAGTCGGACCGGTAACCATCAAAGTATTTAATATGACCAAGACAGTCGCAACCGAGACTAAGCTGGTTTGCGGTAACGCCCATGCCGACGTCACCAACATCAAACGCCTGCTTTCGGTGGTAAGGTCGTCGGGGGTCGCCATAGGGGACAGTCATCTCGGACATTGACAGCCGATAGAAGACGTTTCGGTTATCATAGGTGACGTTGTAAAGTACGAGACCATCGCGGACGTTGAAGCCCACACGGAACTTCCACTTCTGCCAAGACACCTGCTGCTTGTCCTGGACGTCGAACGAGGGGCCCTCCGGCTGCTGGACAATGAGCGGCTTCAGATCCTTGCGGACAGGATCATCGAGTAGATCATGGCAATACTCGACAGCAGCGACTGGCTTCCATGGCTGGGTGGATTCATGGGTCTTGTGGTCGCTTCCGAGAGCAAGCTGGTCGATGCGGACAAGTTCCTTGGTGAGAGCATCAAAGACGGGCGAGAACGGGGCAGGGAGAGAGTAGTGATTGGTCTGAGGGTGGTTGATGGGGACAATGTACATGTAACACTGATGGAGGCGCCGTCTCTCGTTGGGGTCGTCAGTGCTATAGCCCCAAGGGTCGTTGCAGACAGTGACGCCCTCGGGAAGACGGAGCTTCTCTACCTCTTTGATGACCTCGGGATGCTTCAGGCAGACCTCCTCAATCTCTAGCAGCTCATCAACATCGGCAGGACCTTGGACATCGGCGCCAAGCTCCTTGAGCGATAGGATGCTCTTCTTGGTCACGTTGACGAGACCCTTGAGAAAAGCGTTGGTATCGAGACGGTGAAAGTAGACGTACACCACTCGGTCGGGATGCGGTGGCAGGGGAGCGCCCAGTCGCTCGGCCTCAATGAAAGGGACCACATCGGCCTTGCGAGGCTCCTGGATGTCGATTGTTTTGAATCGCAAAGAGACGCCCTGAAGCGCAGCGTTGAGGACCTTCGCGGCCGCCGTGACTTCATCCGGTCTGAGGGGGTCGAATGGGTGTGGCTGGGGGAACGACATTGCTGCCAAGTTGCCGGGCTGACGTGGCTCAACTCGAATTGATATGAAGAGGCTGTGCAAATCTAAACCGACTGTTGTAGTAGCGTTTTCGGTGTGGTTTGTGCGCAACGATGACTTTCCTTTCTGCTGAACTGGGTGGCTGCCGAGAAAGAGTTGAGTGCCAGTTCTTCAGGATTGGGTTGAGAATTCGGGCAAGACCTTATTATAGCAGGTGATCAGGTTGCTCATATCACAAAATATGTCATGGAAATTCACTTCTGCAGCATGCTCTACTGGCGCTCTATTTGGTAACCTTTACGCCAGGTCTCAGCATTGTGTCTATAAATGGATGGGTCATGGGGCACCGTGTGGAACTGATAGGCGCCTCCAAGAAAGCCTCCTCACCACTGATCGAGGTAGCTTGGCGGGACAATTGCCGCATCTGGAAGCAGATACGCTGCTGGTCTGTTTGTCTCTGTAAAAGCGATTCACTAACACAACTTGAGCCTTCGTTTACCCAAGCCCATCCACAACGAGGCGAGTGTAGAAACTCTGGAGAGGCCCACACGAGTTATCCTCGTTGGGCCTAGTAGTGCAGCCCTTATCTCGAGCTATGGCACTAGAGAGAGTCAGAACTTAACACTGATAAGGCTCGAGGTAAACCAACATAGCCATGATTACAAGGAAGGCGACGTAAACAGCATTGGAAACGCCTGTGGACTCCCTCTCCTTTACGGTCACCCCGAAAGCAATCAGGGCACCGACAGTGCTGCCTGCCGACGTGAGAACCCATTGCCAGGTGATGAACTAGACGACGGTCAGAAGCCTTTCAAGAATTCTTGAGATGTCTACCTTGGCCTTGTCCTCTTCTTCAGGGTACGCAAACTGGATGAAACCAGAGGCTGTCCACAGGAGAGCAGCGCAGACCCCCAGAATTGCACCAGCTGTCAGAGAGAACGCTTGCCTTCCAACCCGATCGTAGTACCATAGGGATCCGACCTATAAGGGATATCCGATGCCGCCGAGGACTCTGTTGAAAACTTGTGAGCGGTTGTCCGGACAAGATCCAGAGGACAAGAACACTTACACAGTCCATTTCGGTCGGAGATAGTTGAGAATTGGACCGGCGCACCAGCCAGCAAGAGTATAAATACCATACAGAATGCTTGCACGAGTTAGTTGACAGCGTACAAGATTGAGTAGGTTTAACGAACGAGTTGGTCAAAGCTGCAGTCTCCTGTGACGAGGCCCGTCCGCCACCGGCTCCAAGGCCAGTCAATGCGAGGTAGATGCCAGGGAGACAGAATAAGATACTTGCTTTATATCAGTAATTGTAACGTGTTTTGCTTGTAGAAAGTTGGCATACCACCCCATAAGGAAATTCTGGTTAAAAGGCCGGTTGAGGCGTAGTTTTCCTTTGAAGTGCGATTGAGGGGTCATTTTGAGAATATGATGATGGATGAGACACTGCCAGTTCCAGAGACTTCAAATTAAAGCTCAAGTCATTGCAGTATATATACATTCGGGCTTTCAAAAGCATAGACCAGCCGTAGGATTTGTATTCGTCGTCACTATGGTACTGCTGAGTCCCGGGAGTCCTGTTTGGAGGCCCACGATCTCGGTTAACCCGTTTTCTGGGGAAGTGGGCACAGAAGATTGCCTTGCAGCAGCGTAACCTTTTCCCAAAACGGTCATGAGCACGACGCTAGCAGCAGTAATGTGACACCAAGTAGCACGTACCCCGGACCCCAGATTCTCGGGACGGCCTCTCCGGAGCATGAGCAAGGAGTTATGGAGGTGCCAGGCTACGTGAGGAGAAACCAGTCGGATGACCGGAGCGCTTGAGATAGTTATCAACCACTAGTAAAGAGGCTGAGAGGAAGATACGGCGCGGGGGTGCTTCCTTGAACGAGACGGAAATGGCTGGCAAAACCCTGACAAGGTACAGTAAAACAAACCTCCTCGCGTGGCGCTGGCTGACTCGGCTTCTGATACCATGGTCTACCCACCTTTCTTCCTCCGCGATACCCGATGCTCGCAGTCTGAGCGATTTCCGAGGTGCAGGTCACAGAGATTACAAAGGTTGATTGGCACGCCACATAGATAAGGACGAGGTTCCTTGCATGGCTGGGATTTATGTTCCCTAACTTCTTCTCCTCATTATGCCACTGCTCGTAAAGTACTGATAACGGTTTCTGCTCTCTCGTGCATCACTCTCAAGTCTTGAGATTTAGTGTTAACAAGGAGACATCTCCACTCCTACATGGGTTGTCTGGTCTAGTTCGTCAATCTCCAATGTAATTTCTGTCTCGTCTGGCAATAACGTGACGTGATATCAGATATATTGTGTCTGGGGTGGCAAAGTTCTAGACTGCTCTCGTGTTTCGGTCCCTGAATTGCTCTCTCAGAAGATTCAATGCCGTCTCTAATCAAGCGGAAATTCCGACGTTTGCAACAGGCTTCTCCAAACCGAAGTCAACCGACATCTCCAATCCCCGACGCAGACTGGAGCGAGGATCCACTGGTGTTGGCGCTACCGGCGTAACTCTTTCCTCCTTGGGAAGTGATCAGCCTAGCTCTAACCTTGTTTCTCCGCCCACACTCGGCGGACCCTCACTGATAAGATGGAGTCTTGGCCAGTGGTCATCAGCCCGGCCGCGGGGGGAGTTGTTCGGATTCCTCCAGTCTTGACTTTTATGCCGCCTTGAGTCAAGTAGACGAGTTAATGGCTTCGAGAGAGCATGGTCAGTGCCAAAACTGTGAGCATTTCGCCTCCTAAGTCAGCTGCAAACTCTTCAACGTTGCTTCCATCACTTAACAAATGCTCCATAGCAGGCTCTTCAACCTTTTCCTCTATTAATTACATCTACGAGTGAGTAAGTCAATCCTGTGGCCCTGATCTGATTCCTCTTCGAGAATGATGTCTTCAAACGCGCCACCAACTTCTGATCTTTGTAGGTGACAAGATTGGTCCAGGTCTGGCCAACGCCCCTGGAACAGCCTTGCTCCCCATCGTGGGCAAGGTTTTCTCTATGTGTCCTACGCAGTATTAATTCGGGATGAATGGTCTACTTGGCTGCAGTCGTTCTCCGCTGTTAGCTACCTCTATCACTGCGCTTAGTAACATCTGATAAGAACTAGTCCGCGAAGCACGGCCTCGATGATGCACACGAAGTTGCGAGAGAAAATATTGTCAAGAGTTGATTGCAAGACAGCCACGTAACGGTATAGATAATAGAAAACGCATATGTGAACTTGGTTGACGTATTAGTTACCAGGCAGTCCTCGACGGCGGCGAACGTCTTATTGAACTTCTCAACTTATCGTATGAGTTCTGCCACTTTCCACCGCTTTGCCCCGAGTCATTGTGAGTAACGGTTGGGCTACCCCGCGTCCAGTTTAAATGCTAACCAGACCTGCGCCTGGCTGCAATCCTGAGGTCATTTCATGTTCCCCTTGTCACAAGGTTCGGCCAAGACACATACCCAAACTGGTATTCCTGCCATGTCAAGACGGATAAGAACTACGCCCTGGTCTCGAACAGGATGCAATACGTGCAAGTGGAGACATAAAAAGTGTGAGTAAATCGAGTGAGGACCCTGACTATCTCGTGTCTTCCACAATGACCCCTGCCATTCACATGTTCCTTACCCGGAGATACCCTTCCCCATAATGTTGACATAATTATCACATACTAGGCGATGGGAAGAAGCCTGTGTAAGTTTATCATGTTACTGTTGTGATCCCCTTGTTCATCATTGACCAGGTGTTCGGCATGCGTGCGCCTTGGTCTCGACTGCGAACAATGTGACATGTTCTGTATTACCCAAGAGCAAGAGCAGCCTGGAGAGAACCTGAAACAATTAAAGACGCCACGAAAAGTTCGTTCAACCGCAGTGAAATCTCGAGGTAACCAACTCCCTTTGCCAATCTGGCTTCTGGACTGAAACTGACTGGCATTGCGGGATCCATCTCACCTTCCGAAACTTATGGGTGGGCCGGTAATATTGCAGAGACACAACTGTCCTCCCTCCTGGATGCAGACTGCAACGGCTCCGAAATGCTGCCGTCTTCTTCTGTAGAATTGTTCCCAACACCTTCAGTGCCCCCCTCTCCTGGCATGCTGCCTGAGCTTTCAACCCTGGACATTCGACTGTTCCAGTATTACGTTGAAAAGCTCTCGAGCAGACTAGCTAACGCTGACGGTCTCTGGAACCCGTTACGAGTGCTGGTAATCCCAAGGATGTGTTCATCGATTGTCCTGTTTCATGCTGCCTGTGCTGGATCGGCACTGCACATGGCTCGCTTTTCATCCGAAGACGTGGAACGATACGATCGACTAGCGAGGCTACATTACGTCCAGGCATTATCCGCCCTAAAGAACCTCATTCCAACCCTGAACCAAGCGCAAGCCGCTACAGACAAGTCGATGTTGAACTTGGACGAGATTGCTTTGTTGGCATCCATCTTCTTGTGCAAGTACGAGATAATCAAAGACGGCATGTCCATCTGGCGGCACCATCTGGATGGGGTTGAGACGCTTTATACTTTTTTAGCCTCCAAGTATAGAGGCTCAAGGCACGACACGATCGAATTTGCGCACAACTTGTAAGTTGCGAGAAGCCAATGAGCGACTGCGGGCTGACAGTAAATCAGCCTCACCTACCATAAATCCATTGCAAGTCTGACTACCGAAGTAACGGAAGACTCAGACGAGGCATGGGAAGAGGCACCAGCGCCTAGCTCGAATGAGATGTCCTCGATCGACCTATACATGGGATGTTCACGGAGCTTGTTCGTGCTTCTTCTTCGAGTAATGAGACTACGGAAGCTGTGCGACAGAGTGTGCTCTCGGTATTCCCACGTGAAGAGCGAAGTTGAATCGATGTAAGTTGGCCTTCCGTAATCTTTCTCTCCTTGTTCTCACCAATATTTAGCCTGGTTGTATTGAGTAGACAGCAATGGCGACTAGAACATTTCAATATTCCAGAGGATATGACGTTTGGCACCGCAGAAGGCCTCCAGCATGTCGCCCAAGCTTTCGAAAGCTGCCTCTTGGTCTGCCTTCACTCTATCATCGAGGACAGTGCCCAAAGTAGCCGAGATGCCGACCCTGGAAGCTACTGGGAGGAAATAAGCCACATGCTTCCAACTTCCAAGCAAGAAGCTCTTCAAGCATGCATCCGTGAGATTGATCTTGTCCCGATGGACGGCTCAGTCGAGGCAGGTCTTCTTCCTCTTCTCTTTGTGGTCGCTTGCGAATCTCACGATTTCGACGAAAGTCTTGCTGCGATTCAGAGGGTAGACAGACTGGGTAGTAATATTGGCATTGGGAATCAGTGCTATGCCGGAGTTCTAGTCAGGGAGATCTGGACGCATCGCTTGCAGCACCATGAGGGGAGTTGGCGTGATTTCTTAAAGACATCAGACTGGAAGAACATAATATTGACTTGACATTGTTTAACGGCGTAGTGAATGTGACTGCTGCGGGGTCAGCGCAGATAGGCCAAACAATGTGTGCAAGTCGTTGGTAAACAAGTTCTGGCTCAGTCTTGACGCAGAAACCACGCAACTAATACATCAATCTGCTATCGCACGAGAGTTGCAACGTTATTGGGCTAATATTGTTAGTTAATCCACATAGTGAGATTTTTTGTTTCCCTCTTCTCGAAGGGGCTGATTAAATACTGATGCTGTATGTCGGCATCGCGAAGCTAGCACAGTTGGGCGTCGACTACCCAGACCTACAAAATCCATCACAAGCACAACTGGAGAATAACTTCTTCGACTTTTCACCCCTAAAGCACACGAACTCTCATAGATGATCTTGTGGCCGAGTTGAGCGCCGAGGTCGGACAGACTAGGCGGACCAGGGCAAACTTTAGTCCGACTGACATTAGGCGAAGCACAGCCAAGTGGAGAGGGACGAGGAGCCGAGGAGGAAAAAAATCGGTTCGTCGGGAAGCCAGGACAAGATTTGAGTTGCTCGGGTTGTAACCATGTCATACGGAACAGTCAAGACGCCAGCTGCAGAGGCACAGGCTTCAGAAACCTCGCCTCTGCTGGCACCAGATGAGTCCAATGGAAACCCCACGTCACCTTCAGCCGATCTTGTTTCTTCCTCCGAGACAAGCCAGCCGGACGCTTCCGTCTGGGCAACTCTGAAAGGAATCTACTCCAACAACATTGGCCTTTTTCTTGTTTTTCTAGCGCAAATGTTTGGCTCTATTGTAAGTAGGCGATACCATTCCCCTGCGACAAATGCACTAACAGAGGCAGATGTCCACGACGACTCGGCTCTTGGAAACGGGGTTTGAGACCAAGTTCCACGCCTTGCAGATCATTTTTGTCCGCATGCTGGCCACCGTTATCATTGGGTCTCTCCACATGTGGTACAAGCACGTTCCCGACTTTCCCTTGGGCCCGCGAGACGTCAGGGGACTGCTCATTTTGAGGGGAATTGCTGGAACTGTTGGGTTGTTTGGGTTATATTGTAAGACTAATATCTACCCGAATATTTTTGTGAACAGCACTCTAACAGACTCGTCCAGATTCGTTGTCATTTCTAGACATCTCTGACGCAACGGTCATCACATTTTTGGTCCCAACCATGACAGCGTTCATATCTTGGGTTGCCCTTCGGGTACGTGGAACAACACACATTCGAGTGTGATCTTCTTAATAACTTTCGTCGACATCAGGAACCCTTCACAGTCAAAGAAGCTGCCGCTGGTTTGATTGCCTTTGTTGGTGTGCTTTTTGTCGCCCGGCCGGCTTTCCTGTTCCCTCGCAGTTCTGATCCATCTTCCCTATCCCATAATCTGGAACCTCTGGATCTCGGAATCAGCATTCGAGAAGGCATTCTACCTCCAGTTAAGGCGACACCAGCTGAGCGCGCCATCGCCATAATGTGCTCCATCATGGGCTCCTTTTTCGCTGCTACAGCATACGCCACAATTCGCGTCATCGGAAAGCGAGCGCACTCCCTCGTTAGCGTCAACTACTTTGCCACGCTGGCTACCGTCAGTTCGGCCCTGGTTATTCTGATCCATCCCGATCTCCAGTTTGAGATACCCAAGACTGCCGTTGAATGGTATGTCATCTATAACCCGCAAGATCGCCTTTCATGAGAGGCTCATTTCTTGTACAGGACACTACTTCTTTCCATCGGCATCTCAGGGTTTCTGCTTCAGTTGCTCTTAACGGAAGGATTGCAGCGAGAAAGAGCTGGTAGAGCAACAAACCTGATTGTAAGTTTTGACATGCCTGCTCTCACAGAAGTCGTCTCTAACTCAGCCACCAGTACATTCAGATGGTTTTCGCCCTCATCATCGAACGTATCGTCTGGGGCACCACACCACCACCTGCAAGTCTTGTGGGGAGCGCTTTGATCATCGGAGCCGCTCTTTGGGTAACGTTGCAGAAGAAGGCACCCGTTGAGCAGACAAGAGTAGTCGATGAAGAGCGAAGACCTTTAAACCCCAGGGACTAAGATAAAAAGATGAGACAAGTACCAAAGCAATGAAAGCCAAAGGCATGCCCAACCGTACAGGTGTCTCTGATGGAGCTTGTAATCTCGGTGAACATCATCCAGAGGCACAACGACAGGATGATCACGCGGTTGTACGATGGGTGAAGAATATGGCCCTTTATAAACCGAGCTTCGAGTAAATTACCCATATTGTTCGCCGGAGTGAACTAGAATACTACGAATGGATAGGTTAGAGTAGCCATACAGCAAAGACAAAACAGATCCTTCCTATCAGAGCAATGTTTATCGATTTCCCTCCATTATGTTTCATATCAAGAATCCTGCCTTGCGGGACGCCGAAAAAGTTTCCTCTGGGATACAAATCATCCAGTCTCTCATCGATCTCGCCAGAAGAGGCGTCACTGGTTTCTCTAACAGACAGCATGTGTTTTGCCCGTCTTGCCCTGAAGGGAATGGCTTTCGTTCTGTTCACTGTCAGAGGCTCCTTTCCGGCACCTGTTAGAACAGACATATGACTAACCGTATACTCGGGATGGGCACCTTCGCCTTTGCCAAGGGACGTCAGGTGCTTGTTGATGTACATCTCCAGTCTCTTGGAGTCCTCCTTATCCATGTCCTTGAGCAGCTGACAACAGAGTGCAATGTCGCTGATAAGCGAGTCACACCGTGTCCGCGTAAAGTCCTCCCTCACAACAATCCTCAACATCTTGACTCCAGACTTGGGCGCCATGGTGTACGCAGGAACCACCCAGCCGCGGCATCGAAGGTGATGGGCGAGCCCAAACTCGTCGTAGTGCCGTTCCTCATCACCCTCAGGCGTCTTGAAGCGGAAGGCGACCAGGGGGAGGCCTGCTCCATTGCGCTCCGACATTATGACGAAGCCCTGCTTCTCGACAGCCTCGGCGAGGTAGTCGGCGTTGCGGGTGAGATTGCTCATGATGCTGCGATAGCCGTGCTTGCCGAGGCGGATGAGTTGGTAGTACTGACCAATGACATGGGATGCGCTCTTGGAGAAATTGAGTGTAAAGGACGATTGGTTTGCTCCGAGGTAGTTGATGTTGAACACGAGCTCTTGAGGGAGATATTCTGGTGCCCGCCACACAACCCAGCCGACACCTGGGTAAACGAGGCCATACTGACCAGAGAATTAGTATCTGTTCAAGTGTGAGAAGGCTCAGAAGTAAAAATACCTTGTGTCCAGACACGTTGATGGACACGACCCTTTCACATCGAAAATCCCATTCGAGATCAGGCACAACAAACGGCGCAACAAAGCCACCACTGGCAGCGTCAACGTGGATAGGCACATCGACCTTTCGTTCAACGAGAAGATCATTCAGAGCCTTGACATCCTCATACTCGCCGGTATACGTCGTGCCAATGATAGCACAGATACCAATAGTATTCTCATCACAGAGCTTGACGGCCTCTTCCGGATCAATGACGTAGCGGTCAGCAGTGCAAAACATAAACCTCTCCTCGATTTCAAAGTAGCGCTGTCTATTTTTTGCTTATTCCTA
>JAADYS010002453.1:0-27163 GCA_012931995.1 Fusarium albosuccineum | reverse complement strand
TTATTTGTATAGCCGGCTGTGTAGGTAGGGATGGCCTGCTTCTTATATGTCGCTTAGTTAATTCGTCTGCCGTCTTGATAAGCTTTCCATGATCATGACAACAACCTTCGTAACACAGACCAATGCTGGATTGGGGAAATACAAACACAGCGGCAGATTCTGAAGCTTCACATATTCTGCTACTATTCTAGTGGTTCGTTCAGCTCCAAAGTCTATACTATGCTGTAAATCATTTTCGAAGAGCTCAGGTCACCACAACACCTCACTACCCCTCACCTGAAGTTGTAGTACTCTGCAGATCTACCCGTAGAATCAATATTGCGCCTTCGTAAACATCTCATTCATACAGAAAGTAGATTTCATCTATCTTTATGGATTCGCTCGTCCCTAGTTATGCGTCGTCTCACACCCAAATCATTTCTATCCCTTCCTTGAACATATCGGTATGACTGACACGGGTTTCCCAATTTCCCTTACGCGATCTTGACCTTGATATAAGGCACCTCTACGTCCTCCTCATCAAGGTCCTCAGCCACAATCTCAAAAATAACTTCCTTCTGATGAGAAGGAATAGGCTTCTTTGAGATCGTCTCCACAAGCTTGCTGAGCTTCATGCTGTAGCGTTCCTTAAGCTTGGCAGGTGGGAAGAAGGAGGCATACAAAAGGCTGACTCCTGAGCTCAGCATGCTGATTGTCAAACCCTTGTCCTTGAAGGTATCCAGAAGCTCCCTCAATGTGATATCATCAATCTCGAATCGATCCCAGATCTTGTCCAAAGTGACCTTGCCCTCGGGCCCCTTGTACTCCACCTTGGGACTGGCAATCGGCTCACTGAAGCCGAAGAATGGCAGCGCCAAGTTGATGAAACCGTTCTTGTACTGCTCGATGTCATCCTTGCCATCGATAATCTTGAACAACTCCAGGACCACCAGACCAGTGACCAGAGCGGTGGTAGTGGCGATAGCAGGAATGATCTTGCCAGCAATGAACTTGGTCTTGTGGCGATCGGCAGGCTCGATCTTGTAGTTCTCTGCTCTCAAGTTGCTGCAAGCAGTGATAAAGTCGATGTGGTGGTTCGAGTCGTCATCCTTCTCAAAGTCCACAGGGACCAACTGGAAGCCCGACAGTGTGTTAGGCGAGGGTAGGCTAGCAGTCAGCTTGTCAAGCTCATCATTGTCGTCAAAGTTGCTCGACTCGGGCTCCTACAATCCATTAGTATCATATTTGAACATCAATGCTGGAATTACTTACAGGCTCCTTGTCGTCGGCCTGGATCTTCACATTGGAGTCAGGAGTAAAGTCGGGGACAATGACATTCTCTAGCTCTCGCAAGTAGATAGACTTGTCTGTACCAGGAGACTTGATGTTGTAGTTGAAAGCATGGAGGTTGGCCGCGGCTACAATGAAGCCAAAGTGGGTCGCGTTGTTAGGATCAAACTTCAGCGCATCAGGAGCTCGCTTGGGGCCGGACCAGAAGGGGGTACCAGTTGATGTCTCGGAGTCCTTGGGGAAATTGTACAGAAGCTGCTGAATCTTGTTAGAGAACTCGGTCTCAAAGAGCATACGAGCCCAGGCGATGCAGTCCTCGAAGGTTCGCGGCCTCTCAGTTGTGAGGTAGTTGCGGATCGTCTCCAGGGTCTCCTTTTGGTTGCCGCCCTGCTTCAAGGTGCTCTCCAGGAAGTTGGGCTGTGTTAGGTACAGGTTAACGGTCTGGGGAGCCTTGACGAAGAGCTTCTCAAACATGTACTCCTTTGACCAAGCAATAGTGTGCTCGATACGGTTGGGGAAACTTCGGATGGTGCACATCGGGAACTCCTTCTCAGGGGGGTCTTGGGAGGAAGAGTAGGATTCGGTGAGGTGAGGAAGGACGACCTGTGTGTTACCCTTGGTTCCAAGAGTACCGCTCTCTAGCAGAGGCTTCTGGAAGAAGACGCATCGTCGGTCCACATATGTTCGCGCCTCAACGTTGTCAAGGGCATTGGTTACACCATCAAGGTTACGCCAGAAATCCTCATTGAAGACGCTCTCAGTCTCGGCACTAACGCGTTCCTTGAGCGTTACAATATGGCCGTTGAGGTCGGGGTTCATGCGCTGGACAGCCTTGGCCGCACAGTCACTCTTCATCTGGCCGACATCATCGGCGCGGAAAAGAAACTGTCGGTTCAGGTTGCTCCGCTCGATCGAGTCCATATCAGTGACCCAGATCTTGCCCTCGGGACCTGTTCCCAAGCCGATCATGGCCCAGTTCTTGAGCATCTCACATCCAATGGCTCCAGCTCCAACAAGGAACTGCTTTAGGTTTGCGATCTTGTCTTGGTATTCTGTACCAAATACGGCAATTTGGCCGTCATATCGACTGCCAATAGGCTTGCAAAGCTCAGGGGATCGCTTGGTAGATGTTGGTAGAGACTCAAGGGAGTCAAAGTACATCCACTGGTTGATAGGCTGGAACTTCCCAGAGACAGCCTTCAGGATCTCCTGAGCAGTAATACCGCCAAAATAAGCAGCCATGGGGTTGAGGTCTCCCCTGGCCTGGTAGCTCAGCTCCTTCAGAAGCTTCTCATCAAGCTCAATCTCCAGGCCCTCCTCTTCGGCAAACTTCTTGGCAGCACCAAGGACGATGGTCGCATCCTCATCGTCCATAGGGAAAGGAAGTCGCTTCTTCGAAAGCTGGAAGGCGTGAAGTGCCTGGAAACCAAGATGAAGCTGCTGAGGGCGGTCGAACTTGGCAAAGTCGGAAATGAGAAACTCGGGCTCCTTCAGTGCATTGGTGAAGTTCTTGAAGTTGATGATCTTAGGCATCTTGACTTGCTGGTACATTCCACCTCGCTGATACTGGCCAAGCCCGGATACATCGCCGATCGAGAAGGTATAAGGGCCCTTGACCGTAATCTTCCGGGGCTCGCCGCCGTTGAGAGCCTCCATACCCTCAACTTCAGAGAATGTCACATAGTCGCCATCTTCCAAGCCGTGTCGGGTCTCATCGAGAGCAGAGACCAACCCCTCCTCGTCGATTCCAGCAACGATGCCGCTAAGGGGAGTCTCGCCAGTGGGGTCGATACAAGTAAACTTGTCGCCAAAATCGCAAAAGATGGAGCCAAAAAGACCAAAGGTATCGGCAATAACGACATAAATGTTCTTGCTATGGCAGTAGTCGCCGATAGCCTTTTGGTGGTGAATGGGGACGTTGGTCAGGACGACGATCTGATACTTGTCAAACTGTGAGAGGTTATCATCGAGACCAGGTGACTGGTGCACTTTGACAGGAGTATAGGCGTTCAGCTCGGCAACACGAGGCACGGTGACCTCGTCTCTGGGCTTGCCAACATCGCTGGGAGTGAGGAAGAATTGAGAAGAAAGGTCGGCGAGCTCAACGGGTGCGGGGTCGTAGAGGGTGAGACTCTTGACACCAGCCAAGGCAATGTTCTTGGCGACTTCCACACCTAAGCCCTTGAGGCCAACGACGAGCACATTTGAAGCGCCCATGCGCTTCATGGCTTCATGGCCCAGGACATAGAGCTGTCGGCTGTAGAGGGACTCGTCGATCTCGGTGTGTCCAACAACGGATTCGTCGACCTGCATCCGGGTCGCGAGGTCGACCTCGGGAAGTTTGTGTTCCTATGAAACAGATCGAGGTCAGTTCCTGTAACGGTTACTCGAGCGAGGGAACCCGGCGACATGCAGGTCGCAACGGATCGCCAGCCTACAACATGATCATCCGCGAGGCCATCATGAACATGACCCTGTGACCAGCGGAGGAATAAGCTTGGGGAACAGGGACTTACAGTCATGGTGCGTTTGTGGGTAGGTGACTCCCCGTTGGAGAGCTTTCGCTTCCCCAGGTTGTCTGCCTCAGTGAGAGAGGGAATCTTGGGAGCGGTGCTTTGGGTCGTCGCGGGTGATCCAGCACCAGGCAGAGCTCAACCCCGCCAAACAGTAGCAAAGGTTCGCGGTGAGGGGCAGATAGAGACGGGACGAAAGACGAGGGTATCTGTGGGCGATGAAGACGGTCGTCGTAGACGATAAAGGTACTGGCAAAAGTCGGGAGAGGTATCAGTGAAGTGTTGATTTGTGAGAGAAAAGATTCCGACCGCGGCGGCTGGAGAAGAGAAAACGTAGGCTGAGTCGAGCGCGGCAAGCCGTCCTGCGTTGATGAGGTAATGGCCCGAGATGGTTTAGTTTACTCCAGCATGAGGCATGTGTTGGCTAGGTAGGTGCGTCTTTGCAGGTGAGCGTGCCTTACATAAGCCAACAACGGATGTGAATGAGGGGCAAGGCCGAGTTCAAGTGGTGGGGCTGTTGTCAGGCACGGCGGCAGCCCCGCAACCAGTGAGCAGCGCTCTACCCTTGAGCTTGGTGGGCTTAGACCCCTCCAAAACATGGGTCAGGACCCGGAGGGACGACGAAACTGGCCACTTCTGCTGCTTCCAAGCTTCTGTTGGGTTCCATTGACTTCATCTGGCTAGAAGGCTGTGGGTGTATCTCAAATCATTCATCACAAATGCGCCTGAGTGACGCCAACAACTTTGTAAGCCCGTTACGTGGGGAGTGAACGAGCTTTCTCGTTCGTATGGCGGGGTCGTGCCATTTCGCGGGGCATGAGTCTACAATTGCATGGGCAGCTTTGCAACATCATCTAAGCTCATATTCTTTTGAAGGACCAGTCACTCTTCCCAAAAGCGAAGCATCAGAGCAAAAGGTCTAGGCAATTAAAGTTCCAGCACTTCCGTAAATCATTACCGGCGTCTGGGTTGAAGCGCACAGCTTCATTCTGGCTCTCCCGCGGCAGTGACCAGTGGACCCGCTGAGCATAAACGTAATCACCACGGCATGAGTAAGGACAGGCAACGATTGTTCTTTATTTGGCCGTTCGCATAGTGACGATAGCGGTGTCATGCTACCCGTATCGCACTGCGCCCAGAAACTATGTGTCTCTGAATGGGTATAATGGGAACTGGGCTGATTCTATTTCGTCGAGCTTCGATAGCTCGCCAGGAACTCGCCAGAGTCGCCCGGTATCCGAAAACGATCGACGGCGACGGCGACAATTCGCGCATTTACTGAACCTTCTTGAGCTCAACATCGCTAGATGGAGTTAGCAAGCTGACTAGTTAATTTTAGGCAAGCTTTTTACTCACAAGATCAGGCTGGCGTTAGGGGGGATGTGGCCGGGGAAACCGCTGTAGTGAATCATGTTAGCAATTGCGCATTGAATAATCCTTGGCGCGGAAGCTGAGATGGATCTATGGGCGACCAAATGCGAATGGGGGACACGTTTAGGCATCCCGCCAACACAATTGGTCTAGATAAGGCGGAGAGCGGCTCGAGGAAGATAGTGGAGGACTTACGCAGCACCGTAGCCGTAGTCGCTGTGAGGTTTGGTTAGCAAGAGCACGGACGACAGGCTGAATGAAGGGAAGCTTACGGAGTGATGTCAAGGGTGGCCTTCTCGCCAACCTTCATCTGGGTGACACCCTCATCCCAGCCTGCAAATCATTGTTAGCATCGAAATGTCTGATGGTAAGTTGTCGGAGGAGCGGAGAGGGGCGCGTACCCTTGATGACTCGGCCAATACCGATGGGGACGACGAAGTCGCCGCGGCCAACAGAGGAGTCGAACCTGGGTGAGGATCAAGTCAGTGATTCTGCAGCTTCCAGAAAGACGGGCGACGGCGAGGTGCGTACTTCTCGCCCTTGTTATCAGGCTTGGACGCATCCTTGAGGTAGCCAGTGTACTCAATGGTGACGGTCTGGCCGACCTGGGGGATGGCGCCGGAGCCCTCCTGGTGAGTGGTCTTGGTGACGCCCATGATTGCTTGAGTGAAGGAGAAGTTGCGAGTTTGCGGTGTAGTGAAGAGGCTAGGTCGAGTGATGCGAGATGCGCGTGAGATGGATGCAAAAGAGAAAGGTCGCATCTTGGAGAGGAGACGAGCGTGGACCTTTAAAGGAAAGCAGGATCGGGAAGGAGCACGGCGAACAATAGGATGCCCAAGAAAATGGAAGGTAGAGAGGTACCGCAAGCCTTCTGTTGAGCTCTGCTGGGCTGGCCTCGGCGATCATGGTTGGATGGCTTCAGAGCCGGGCCCAAGTCTTCCCAATCCCAGCCCCGGGATGGCGGGGCAATGAGATCGACGGCGGGGCCATTGCAAGCCAGAATGACGAACAATGCCAATCAGCTTGCGCGAAGGCTCCACTTGGGATGACGAGTGGGAGAAGGTCACAGAATCCAGAATCCGTGGAAGGAAAAGATACATTGGCATTCTCACTGGGTTCGACCGTGATACCGCAGGGACCGCGACGGCAACACGTGCAGGGCTCCCATCGGAAAGGCGGTAAATGCCCTGTTGGTCCTTGGAAGTAAAAAAGTACCTCAATTATAGCGGCAGGGCCCTCAAGGATCCCGTTGCGCCCAAAGGGTCTGTGTCCCCTGCATCAAGGTCTTGGCCGTTGCTATACACGGCTGATTCTGTCTGTACGTATCCATTGAACCGCCAGAAACAATACCACTTTCGGAGTGACTTACTTGATGCCGTCCAGTTGCGTCGGTCTATTCTTAGGCGCAGTAATGCTGCAGAGATACATGTCCACGCGCATACCGTCAGTCTCAGGCGACGCGGTGGGTCCCGTTGTGCTCTACCTAGAAGCTCGTACTGCAAAAAAGCAAGACCTTCCAAGGTTATAAAGACAACATGAGACCAGACTGACCAACATGAAACGACGTAGTGTCAATAGTATCCTCAGCCTCGTTTCAACCCGACTCGCCTGTCCACCGCGGGCTAAAACGCGGCCCTGGGCTGGCCTGCTGGTTGGTGGTTGGCCATGTTTCGAACTGCCGGCTCCATCTCCCCCAAGTCAGATCATAAACTGGCCTAGTTTCTCTATCAACAGCACCTAATTGTTAGCCAAGACAGTGTGCATAATTGTCCATGATCCTAACCAAGCTGAACGAAAGTCTCTTCTCTCATGTTGCAACCCGTCGGCGGCCTTGTTTCTGCAGGTTTGATTGAGGCCCACGGCCCGAAGCATTTCGGACTTTCGGGCGCTGCAGGTGCGAGTGTGATATTGGTGAAATAGCCTCCTACCTTGCAGATTCCTGAATCCTGACGTGATGACAAGTCAGTTTCTGACTTGTCGCCAAAAAGCTATTGAACGACGTCTTTGAACCACGGTCAGGGACCGCTTGCGCTACAGTGAAAAGCGGAGTCTTGGGCTACTCTAGGGTGAGCGCTCAATCGTCCATAATCGACGTTGTGCAGATCGTGCCTGCGGCATCTTGCATTGGTGCTGCCCCGATCGCTGCTCGCCGTCCGCCGGGAGGCCATCCTTGAGCAACGAGAGCATGATTTGTCTGCTTATCTTCCGAGGAATGGGTGTTCTGGCGGATCAATGGCAGTGCCTCTTCTGGTGCCCAACACCATAGCGTCCTGGCAACAATGTCGCGGGGCACCACCTTGATAATGACGTTGCAAACACAGAAGATGAATAAGATGCCTCATCCAGACACACTTTGGGCATAAGAACCGAAATAATTCGGACGTACCTACAATGCAGTCACGCTGCAAGTCTTCGGGAGCTGAAGTCCATCGACAAGAACCATGATGCCGCCTGAAAGCTGGTGCCTTCACAACACACATCGTGAAACATCTTTGCATATCGCATCGATCGATCCAATACATCGTCGCTCCCTGGTACGGCTCACAGAGCTCTTGGATCCAGCGACCTGCCACTGGTAGTGAATATACCGTCTCGCAATGGCATGCGCATGCAACCGGGCTCTGCCGCTTCTCAGACGCAGACGACGGCAGTGACTTACACGTGGAAGAGACAGACTGGACCGAAAGCCATGCAGTCCAGCACACCCCGGGATGGGCCGACAGCGGCTGAGAGGGCTGAAGCAAGGAATGCTTGCGAGCATGAGTTGAAGAAGTTGTGGTCGTACAGCGCATGCAATTTCGGCTAGACTGACCATCAAGTATCTGAAGGGTAGGTGAGTGAGAAGACCGGAGGAAAGACCGCCAATAAGATCATTTCGAACCAAGTGGGCTCTTGATCGTGATGCTTTCAGCAATTTTGGAACACCCCGGGGTTTCGTGCTTGATATTCAAGACCAGGTTCGAGACGGATGGTTGTGAAAGCGGGAGTGTTGGTTAGCTGGACCAATTAATTACCTAAATGATGCTTGCACGGGCTCACACCCTACCAAGCCACCAACCTTTTCATGGTCGTCAAACTTGGACAGTTTGCTTTCACCCTACAAGGCGGTTTTCTATTTCCTTGCCTCGATCAAGCCGCGGCAATAAGTTGGGGTCACCCCGCTCCCACCCGGCATCAGATCTCGTGCAACAACTAACCCGGTTCGCTCAACCCTCCAGCACATGCTGTTTTTTGTTATTGTGAGGTTGGGCTGGACAACTAAGCCAAGAGACTACAATCCCATTTCAGCCAAACCCGGACGTGGCAGGCATGGCTTCACCGACTCTTTCACGATTGATCCATGACTTGTAATGTGGTTGATCACATGGACCAACTGGGAATCCAGAGACAAACCTATGAACCAAACGAACGTGATTGAGAAGAGTGAGTGCAGAAGATTGTCTCACACGTCAAGTCGTGACGCTTACAACCAAAACATACACTGGGGAGTTAAGTGGTGGTTGTCTCAGTTGAGATCTTGAAAAGGCAACAGAGTGAATCAGTAGCCGGGGTAGACCAGACTCAATTCCAGACAGAGCTTAGCGAACACAAAGAGTCTCAGATAGAAACCTCCTTTGCATCTTTGCAGCCGTACCGTCGCTTACTCTTCCCTGAGCCTAGATGGTTACTGGGGCTGAACCAGGAATGCTTGAATTCTACCGTCTGAGTTACCGCGAAGAAAACGATGTGGCAAACTCTAGATATTTGAGAAGGGAAACATCCCAAAAACAGTGACTAATCGAGATTAGTATTCTCTGATGGGAGAGCTGATACGCCGTAAGATTGACTGCACTGTAAGTGTTTTGACTCCATATGGGCTCTCCCTCCCTGCTGTGAGGTGCCACCTTTATTGGGATGTGACCTGCTGGAAGCCGAAAGCTCATACTTTTAAACGCACGGCATGATCACTGAAATCAACAAAGAAGGCCGTGAAGATCGTCTTGGTCGGGATGCCGATAGGTTACCAGCCCTTTGGATCCGTTTCCCCAAAGCAGAGCTTAGAGCTGGCACCCTCAGGTGATTCAGCATCGGACCAGGAGCTGAACCAAGAAGGGATGCTACTGATTCACGGGAAAACGTGTACCGTCGGTTTTATTTGAGGCTCAGTACCAAATACTTTGATCAGGAGCTGAGAGCGATCCAAAGATGCGACTTCGGGGTAGTAGGCAGCAGTAAGACCTATAAAGTGCATCTAAATATTTGACTAGAAAGATCAATAGGACTAGGAAAGATGAATAGCTGCCCAACAGTGAGCATAACTGCTCATGGCTACACCAGAACCCGTATGCGAAAGTTTTATGACATAGCATGGTTAATATTCTGTCGCCCTTCCCTTGGTGTTACATGTTCACTACAAAGGGTCTCGAACGACAGGCCCCAGGGTTCCCCAGGCTTGACTGTCAACCTAGCGCCACCCGCATATATCTTCCCCATGGGGTTCTCAGCTAGCCGCAACACCTCCCCCGGATAACATCTACCGCGTAACGAGGACGCCACCACAATGAGCAGTTGACACTTGCATCGTTCAACATGGATGCAACAGGACCAACATGGATATTGTGACGACAAGTGCGGATCATCTGGGCCGAGCTGCGGCTGACTTCCAAATACCATATAGGCTGGCATGGGATCGAACGAAGTATAAGACAACGAAGACTGCACTTCAAGCCTTAAGATCTGCTATCAAGATCCCAAATCTCATCAATTGATGTTCGGATATAATTCTGGGCTAACCTGGGTTTCCACTATGACTTCCCCTCGAGACCACTTGTCTCAGCTCAGCGAAAAGGAGCAGGCAGAGCACTCCGAGATCAAGTCCCATCATGGACATAACTCGACTCATGCCTCTGACGATGAGAACACCTTTGAAATTGACGAGGAGAAGCTGCCTGCAGGATACTTTACCAGCCCGTTCTTCATCGGGTCTATGACCGGCATTGGCTTGGGCCTCATGGCTGGTGTGGCGGGTTTCGGATATGCCGCCCCTATCCTAGGCATCATCAACAATGACATTGGCCCTGTAAGTCTCCATTCACTTGGTTTATGATACCCAGTGGCTGACAGAGATAGGACGCCAATATCAACTGGGTCGCCCTCACGTATACCCTGACCTCGGCCGTCACGCTCACCATCATCGGACGAGTTACAGATATCTTTGGCCGTCGGTGGGTTTTTGTCGGCGGTGCTGCTCTAGGCATTGTTGGTTCCATTGTCTGTGCAACTGCTCAGAGCGTCAACTCCCTCATTGGCGGGATGACCATCATCGGTATCGCGGCGGCGACTCAGCTCTCGTATTACTACGCGATGGGCGAGCTGGTGCCAATGAAGTATCGTCTCCTAGGCAATGCCTTCTGTTACTCCCTCACAATCCCAGGCTCAGGCCTCGCACCGGTCATCTCGCATGCGTTTCTCAAGTATCACCCAAGCGTTGGCTGGCGCGGATCGTACTACGTCCTGATCGGTGTCAACACGGTCAGCTTCCTCTGTTGGTTCTTCTTTTACCATCCGCCAACTTTTCGGATGAAGCACGGCGAGAATGCTAGCGTCGTCAAATACATCAGGGACTTTGATTATGTTGGAACTATTGTGTATACAGGCGGTCTTCTTGTTCTTATGATGGGCCTCAACTGGGGCGGGACCGCGTATCCCTGGGACTCGGGATATGTCATTGGAGCTATCGTGGCAGGCTTCGTTGGCCTGGTACTATTTGTGCTATGGGAGAGCTTCGCAAAGCTGAAGGAACCACTTGTTCCTATGCACCTCTTTAAAAACCATGGATGGAATGCGGCGACTATCCTGTCTGGACTGGGGGCAAGTGTCTACTATGCCTTCGCCCTCGTGTGGCCTTCCATGGTGACGGTCTTGTACGACGACGGCGACCAAATGACGGCAGCATGGTATTCATCCTTTGTTGGCCTATTCATTATCATCGGCGAAGTTGTTGGTGGCGTGGTGGCGAAGCCGATTGGCAACCTCAAATGGCAATGCATCATCACGGTGGCTCTCAGCGGTATCTTCTTTGGCGCAACAGCAACATCTACGCCAGATAGCAAGGTACGGGCCACAACCTTTGTTGCCCTGGGAACGTTCTTCATCGGATGGGCCGAGTCGCTGGCCATCAGCATCGTTACGATCGCAGCCTGGGACCAGTCGAAACTGGGCTCAGCATCTGGGCTGGCCGGCTCGATCAGGTTCTTCATCTCGTCCATATCTGCAACAGTCTATACAGTTATTCTCAGCAACCGGCTTACGGAAGAAATTGCGAGCCAGGTTCCCAAAGCCGTGGTCGAGGCAGGTCTTCCATCCTCTAGCGTGGCCGATTTCATTGCAGGACTGTCCACAGGTACAGGATTTGACGGTATTCCCGGAGTCACCGACTCTATCATTGCGACTGGTGTCAGGGCATTCAAGGAAGCCAACGCAGACGCATATCGAACCGTCTTCCTTGCCAGCATTGCGTTCTCGGGCGTGGCAGTGATCGCATCGCTGCTGTTGCCAAATGTCGATTCCTTGTTGACGGGCAAAGTTGCATCGACATTACACAAGGGAAGGAAGGACGAGAAGATGATTGGTGCTGGGGACGTTTGAGTTGAAGAGTGATCATCATACGTTGATACGAAGATTTGTGGCTCATGTTCCCCTGTTACGCAATGTTGACAGCGCACACAAAAACTCTATCAAACTCGCACGATTCCCTTGGCGTCCTAGTCATCTCGTTAGTTTCTGATAAATCTCCGAATATCAAGTCTTTCAATACGAGAATGCCAATCGTAGTCGAGACGGTATGCGGAATCGGCAGGTGAAAAGGCTGAATCTGAGGCCTCCGCCTCATTTTCTAGATCTCAAGCCTCGGATCGATCTAGAATAGGATAAAGGGACTTTAGGTCGGTCCCTTGGACTCTGGGCGGTGATGTGCATCTGGTTGATTAATGGAAATTACCCGCGCCAGTTCGCATTGCCGTGTTCCGAAGCCATCATGATGTTGCTACGGTTGGACCAATGAGCGGCGACGGTTGGTCTCCAGTGGAACCTGTCATGGCACTCTCCAAGCCTGCGCCCCAGGCCCCAGGCTGTGCCCTCTAAAAAAAAGATCTGGGCTCCCCTAAGAGGCTGAGATTTAGTGGGCGTTTTCGAGGCGTGGCTCACTACGCGGCCTCTCTAGCCGCGACGGCCCAGCCCTTGGCGTACTAAGTGCCGCTGGATCCGGCCGCTTTTGCGGGCAGTTGCAGGGCGCTGGGTGTTGTCGTGGAGGGGATGACGTCAGAAATTGGCGATACCCACGGTACATCTTATGAATTTGGCGATGCCGAGCTTGCAACGTCTTGTCGCCAAGGTCTTGTCTACGGCGAGGGCATGCGCGGATGGCCAGATGGACAAGTGGCTGGGGCTGTCCTTTCTCACGCCGAGATTGAACAGAAAAAATCATGCAAAATAGGCCATGTCCTGGCGCGTTCAAATATCAGCCACCATCCACCAGCTAAAGTAGCTCTTGGCCCAAAACGGATGCCATCCTGACTACCCGAGCTGCGTTGCGACGGCGCTTATCACACCACAGGTCCCTTGCGAACCAGCCTCTTCAATCGGTCACGAACCTAAATCTCCCTCCTCCATCGTCGGTGTGCTGCCAGAAACCGGGTACTCGGATGAGAAGGCGTTGATATATTCGGGTGTCGTGGAACTCCCAATTTTACTCGAGCGCATCGCAACTCTTCCCCGCGCAACTTGAAGCGCAAGCTTCCTTGTCGCAAAACCAAACTTCTAAATCTCACGAAAAACAAGGGTACAAATGTCGGGCCAAACCAACACCGAGGCCCCGACGAACGGGCACAACGAGACAGCAGCCCACGAACAAAACGGAGCTCTGCCTCAGGAACAGAACGGGACGACGCACCAAGAGCAAAACGGAACTTCACATCAGAACCAGAATGGAGCCTCGGCACCGCAAACCAATGGCGCGCCAAAGCAGCAAGACGATCATGATGATGGCCTCAACCTGTTGAAACACCCTACGAGGCTGGGCACGGGGCTCAAAGAGCGCATGGCCAAGGTCACAAAGGGACCGCCAGGCGGCTTCGACGCAACGCCTCTTCCAGATGCGCCTCAGGGTTTCACGATCCGCTTCATCTTCCATAGCGCCTCAAATCTTCCTCCTGCGGACTTTGTCACGGCATCTTCAGACCCATTCCTCGTCGCGACGCTCAGAGGCACTCAACCCAAACGACATAAGGAAGACCCTGATCTTGTTCACAGAACTAGAACTATTAGGAAAACCACCGAACCAAAATGGGAGGAAGAGTGGGTTGTCGCAAACGTCCCTCCGACAGGTTTTACGCTCAAGTGCCGAATGTACGACGAAGACTATCCGGACCACGACGACAGACTGGGCAATGTCACGATCAAGGTGCCCAGCTTGTCTGAGTCATGGCGTGGAATTCCGCCTCCAGGAAGAACCTACCAGGGCAAGAAGCGCGTAATGAGCAAGAGGGCATACTTTGCCAAAGCCCTTACCAGCGTCGTCAACTCCGATGTTCATATGACCCCTCTTCTGACTCTCAGTATGGAGCTGCTTGGACCATCGGATCCGCCCTATGCTCAGATGTACACGGTGGGACCGACAACTTGGGTGAAGCATTTCAGTGCCTTGATTGGTCGCATCGCCGGTGTCAAGGTGAATGCCAATGCGGAAGATGACGCTCGTGTGGAGGGGGATGAACAGGTTGATCAGAATGGGAAGAAGAAGAGCAGGACTCAGAAATACGAGTATGATACTACTCTCACATCGAAATCCTCACGCTAACATGTTTCCAGCTTCCAAGCCAACGAGATGCAGCTCCAAGGCCCGGTGCCTCCCAAATTGTATCATCGCTTTGTCGAGTTTAGACCCATCATTGCATCGATTTACGCCTCTACGGGACTGCGAGGCAAGATTTTGAACAAGGCGCTGCATAGCCAACATCGCCGTATCTACAACTTCAACCAGTCAACGGAATACGGGGACTTTGATGCATGCTCCCGCGAGGCAGCAATTCAATTCCTGAAGCTCGTCCACTTCGACGAAGGCGGCCGTATCTTCACTTATGTCTTGACGCTCGATGGCATGTTCCGCTTCACAGAGACTGGCAAAGAGTTCGGTATCGACATGCTGAGCAAGCACACTATGCACTCGGATGTTGAGACGTACATTGCTTGTTCAGGTGAATTCTTCATTCGACGCCTGAAGCACCCTGTGTCATCGGATGACCCCCACCCTCACGAGAGGATGCACCCGGATGAGCCTCTCCCCGGTGGTCCGCACAAGGACGACCCTCCCCATAACCCAGCGTACTACCAGCTCGTCATCGATAACGATTCGGGCACGTACCGACCGGACAAGTCCACTTTGCCGCAGTTGAAGGAGTTTTTGGAGAAAAACTTCCCAGAACTCGGTATTGTGGTCATGCATTGGGAAGACAAAGAGCTGCAAGACATGAAGGCTACTCAAAGGAACGTCAAGAAGAGCGAGGGCAGAATGATCAACATGGTGATGAACAGAAGCCAGAGCAGCATCAGCTCAGCTGAGAGTGAACTGGATGACCGCGAGGAGGGCTGGGAGCAAGGCCAGAAGAGCAAGCGAGAGGCAGCTTTCGAGGCCCTGGAAGATCCACACAAGGTCAAGCAGGCTGTCAGGGCATTGGTTCCTGGTATGAGATCGGAGAAGGGAGAAAGCTCCAAGTGATTTGGAGTTATGACTGTTACGGCCGAAAATGGGATATCTTGATAGATGGGTCGGATCGTTTCTTTATGGCGAAAGATACCTGGGACCGTTTACAATACTGCTTTGTTTTGTTACTCAAGCATTCCTTGACAATTCTTAGTATTCTTCTATATTCATATTCTAATCTATGAGCCCCGCTCACATTTGTTTTCTAGATATTTCGACTGCCCTTATTCCACAAGATTACAGGTTTGACTTGAGTGCTACCCACTTGCTTGAGCATTTCGCCAGCGTCTCGCCCTTTGCATCCTTGAGCTCACATCGCACGCTCGTCTTCCTATCCTCTATTTCTTCCACCGTCGCCGTGACGCAGAAGACACTATTAGTAGGCACCGGCTTCAAGAACTTGACATCTAGCCCGCCCGTTACACTGGCCGTTTTGAACGCCCTGGCTTCCTTGCCCAGTGTTTGGTTGAGATCAAATATATTCCCCATGGACTCATCCAGTAGCGATGCTACAATTCCGCCATGAACTACTCCGGGAAAACCGCTTACTCCTTCGCCGACTGATACAAGGGTGACGATCTCAAGGACGTTCTGTGAAGGATCCTGTGCGGCGGCAACACTCGGGGCACGGAAGAAGCTCAGGAAATGGGATAGGCCGCGGTCAGTGTTGAGCTCACGACCGAAGAGCTGGTCATGTTTAGGCGATGCTGGGTTTCGACATGATGGAAGGAAGGGGATCGCGTCCGGGGCCTTGAGGAGAGCTGCCGTCCAGGGAAGGGAAGCAAAGAAAGCGAGGTCTGAGGCGAAACAGTCGGGCTGCGTATTCTCAGGGAGGAGGCTTAGAGCCGGGCAGACAATAGTGGTGTCGATTGGTGGGAATGACATCTTGTATGGAGGCCGCGATGAGAATGAGCGATTGAACAAGCCGGGACAAGGCGCCGTGTTGTTGATAAGAGATCCGATGCGATGTCGGGCACGGCAAAGCGGGACCAGGGGCTGAGGCTGAGGCCGGAGGATGGAGACTCTCGGTAGTGCGGAGTGAGTTCGGCAGTTGAGGTCCAGCAGAGATCGGGGCTTGAGCATTATAAAAAGAAGACAATTTGTTATAGGTCCTGCGATAATGAATAGATCCAAGCATGTAAATATTTGTAAAGGTAAAAAGAACAAACTGGGGCTCGGAATTGCTTGCGACGTGACACGGGATTGCGAAGCCGAGGTATCTGCGAATGCGCTAGGTCGAGTGCAGATGTGAGGGGAGCCAATCAACGGGCTTTGATTTATGGTTGCAGGCTCGAGGATAGACGCCGTGTTAGTCGGCCCAGGTCTTTTTGAAAGTTGAAACGGTTGATGGAAATTGGTGTAAACGTTTAATGAATGTCAAGGCCGATGCCAAGGCGATTCTTTGCTGCGGGTTTTGGTCTCAGTGATCTACCATTCATTGAGACCTGCCCTTGTGGTGGACGAGTGAATGGGAGATGTTTGTGACGAGGATTGGATATTGGCATTGGCTCCTTGATTATACTTTTATTTTTTAAGAATCAATAGCGAACGATGCGAAAGTATTATATGTACTATACGACTAAAAGAATCATTTTATTTAACTGATTTGCATCTTCGTGCATGCAGTGGATTGAGATTGCCGAGTGTCTCAACGAGATGTTAAACATCGCCCCCTAGATACGCCCTGCCGAGGAGATATCCTTCGAGCGATGTTTAACCAAACTACAAACGAAGAAGACCCTATTGCCGCATATTCACTCATGAAGTCTCAATGGCAGGCACGTTGGAGGTGATTCACTAAAGGTCCCTGCCTATAGGTAGGGCAAAGGCATCAAAGCTGGCGGCCAGTGGCGGCAGCTGCCAATTATCGCAACCCACCGTGCCTTCCCTCTGCCGCCCCTGCTTTGCGCATCCAAAGAGGTTTGCTCTTACAGTTGGCCCTCGTGACTCTTCAACCCCTCTTTTCCCCATCATCCTCACCTTCACCCTGGTGGTGTTCAATCTTTGATCCCTTTCGCTCAACACGCATCACGGCTTGGACCTCAAGCCACCATCGAGATGGACGTGGTCCAGGACGGCCAGGCGCTATCGCCCCAGGAGATTGATATCCTCATCACCATCGAGCGAGTCGGCGCGGGCTGTTCCATGGTAGCCATCACTTTCGTGGTGGTGACTTACCTCGCCTTCAAGAAGCTTCGGACCACCCCCAACCTCTTCCTCCTTTTCGCTTCCATGGCCAACGCCGGCGCCAGTGTAGCCTCGATGATAGGATATGATGGACTCGAAAGGGGCGAAGACTCGACTTTGTGTCAAGCCCAGGCTTTCATCTTTGAGTGGTACGGTTCAGAAATTGACATCACCAGGAGACTTGCTTACAATAACGTCGACAGGTTCATGCAGTCCGACCCTTGGTGGTCATTTGCGATGGCCATCAACGTCTTCCTGGTATTTTTCCTCAACGCCAACCCTCGAACTTTCCGAAAGTATGCCTGGCTTTACTGCATCATCTGCTTCGGTGGTCCACTCATTCCCGCTGTTGTCCTGATTTCGATCCGCGATAACCCCAAGGGTCTCATATTCGGGGATGCAGCAGTAAGAAACCCATAGGAAATTTCTTATGAGCTTATTAGCTGACGTTTTCTAGCTATGGTGTTGGATCGGGACAGACTTCGGTCTTCTCCGTCTCTACTCATACTACATCCCTATCTGGATCTTCTCTCTTTTGTCAATCATCATTTACATCGCAGTCGGATATCACGTCTTTCATCATCGGAACCAACTCAAACATATGGCTGCAGACCAATGGGACTCTCCGGAGAAGCTAAACGATGCCCTTTACTCGAGTAGCGAGCCCACAGGCTCCTTGGAAGTGGGAGTCTCCTCGTCTAGCGTGAGCGAAGGAGGAAGCACTACCTGTCAGCCCCCGAGCGTCAGGGGACGCCCATGGTACGGTGTTACTGCTGTGACAGAGGTACACATCACAACCCATGTGTCAAGAGGCAGGCATGACAACGAACCCACGGTGCCTGGTGCTATTCACCCCGCGACTACTCCCGCTCGTACTCGGTCCTGGGCTTTGCCAGCGTCATACGAGAACCTCGACCCAAACACTCCCAGCAGAGGCCAGCGATTCGAGACCACATGCTCCTCAAACAGTACCCCTAACCGACCACCAACCGTCATGACTCGGCTGCGCGCTGTCAAATCGAATGCTTCCCTGAAACTCAAGCGACTCGACCCTGTCAAGATGGCATACTTGCGAACCAGTTTCATCTTCGGCTTCTCGGTCCTTATCACCTGGATTCCAAGCTCGATCAACCGTGTCTACAGTTTGGTGCACCATGACAGCATCAACTTTGGTCTGAGCGTCGCTAGTGGCTGTGTCCTCCCACTCCAAGGCGTCTGGAATGCCCTGATTTACTTCACAACAAGCTGGAAGACGTTTCGCGAGGAGATGAACGCAGTCAGAGAGAAGTACTTCAGAAAGACCGAAGAAAGTGCGGGAGGAATTCGTCTGGATAGTCGACTTGGCTTTTTCAAAGGCGATCATCGGGACACTTTCGATCGAGTCCGACAACCAGGCGCAAACACCAATGAACAGTCTCGGGATTCCCATGAGGAGGAGTGATTTCTTTCAGAAGAAACAAGAAATTTGAGAAAATGTGCGTTTGACACATGACTTGACGACGTAAACGATTCTACGGCTATCTAGAATCTCGATCGTCGGTCGTCACCGGGGAAAATGACTGGTGCATCTTAGCAGCAAGTATGTCGCCTGTAGTATAGTATAAACTTGCGATATCATTAAGTCTTGATTCGTTAAATACTTGTGATCATTATTGAAATTGCCGCGTATAAATTAGCGATACATGCCATGTATTTAAGCATTGTAAATGGCTTCACCCTCGGCAGCATCCACACCGTCTCGGACAACTCTCTCGACGGCGGCTCCGATCTCCTCTTCACCATCAAGAAGGTCGAGCCAGGTGTTCTTGACCCCCTCAGCAGCAAGAAGGGCAGAGGCAACTTCAGCAACAGCCTCACGGCTGATGCCCCTCTCGGTTCTCACATGGTTTGTCTTTCCCAATTCAACCTTGGTAGCTGGGTTGGCGGTCAAGGTTCCGGGACGGAGATTAAGGCCAATGAGGGTAGGGCTCTGCTTGGAGACTCGGTACAAGACCTCGTCGGCCTCAATTTTGGCCTTGTAGTAATTTGCGAGAACACCATTGTTAACAGTTTTGTGGAACTCGTCCCACTCGCCGGCAGGCCACCAGGAGGCACCGGCGCGGCGGGAGCCAAGATATGAGACGAGAAGGAAGCGAGTGATGCTGGGGATGGAGGCAGCGGCATTGATGAAGTGAACAGCTGCATCACGGTCGATCTTGAAGGTCTGTGACATGAGTTAGTAAGTGAGCTAATATGAAGTGAGACTCAGGAAGTGGTCCATACACGCTCGGCGCCGCCCTTGCCTCCCGCACCTGTCTCTTTTTAGCATCTCATATTTCACACCTCAAGATGTTTGTATGGGAGATTTCGACTTGGGCCTCAACGTACCAGCGCTCCAAGCAATGTAATCGGGATTCACCTCCTTCAGGATGCTCAGGGCCTTGTCCTGAGACGTGACGTCCTCAATGCTCCGGACGAGAACATTGAGCTTGCCGGGAAGACCGGCTCCAAGCTGCTCAATGGTGGGAACTTGCTCCGAGGTGCGGATAACGCTGGTGACGGTCCAAGAGCGCTTGAGAAGAAGAGGAGTGAGGAGCTGGGCGACTTTGCCGTGACCGCCAAGGAGAAGGACGTGGTGAGATGCCATTTTCGTTTCGTGTGTTTTAGCGTGAGTATGAGAGCTTTCTTGCTGTACGTTCGTGGTTGTAAGTGCTGTAATGTTCAACACTCCAAATTGATTCAGAGATCAGTCGGTAACTACTTGGGTATTTATGAGCTCGGCAATAAACTTTGATGAAGTATATAGCCGATCACGTAAGTGAGTGGGTATGACGACATTCGCAACAAAGCGGGGCATGTATTTCTAATCTTGATGGATCATGGCATGATACCTTTTGAGCGGATTGATGAATGAGGAAAATCGGAGCGATTTCATAATGTTTGCGTGCTCATGTTTTACTTGTGTCCGGATTTAAAGCGAGACTGGCTTGGTATGAAGTGAGAATGATGCTACTAGGGGCGGACTAATTCGCAAGTGCTTTTTGTCAGCTTTGATAGTGGGATTCTTTGTAAGATGGATAATGTAGTTTGCTATAAAACAAAAAAGAAATATTCTGATGATTTTATTTTGTTTTAATAGGCAGTTTCGACGAGGTTTGGGTGCCCGCTTTCGAGTTGACAGACCTTGATGGTGCCTCCGGTTATTCGGTTTCCTCCCACTCCGTCTGGGCAGGGGGTACAAGCAAACCCAAGTTTGCCATATTCCAAATGTTGGTAAAGACAGAATGATAAGAGTCGGCGAAACCGAACCAGCCCAGCCTGCGAGCTTTTCGCATGCTCAATGAGAGTGGCCAACCACCTAATACCGCCGCGTCTGCGTGGCCAAAGGTGATGTCTCTGCGATGGAAAGGATCGAACTGGATCTTGTGGATCTTGGCTAGCTCTTTCCAAGCCTTCTCGACTTCTGATTTCTGAGACCACTCATAGAAAGTAAAGGAGTACCGGCTGGTACCTCGGTGGCCGTAGCTGGAGAAAAGAGCCATGTCAGCCATGTTGTCTGCTGAGAGGGACACATACTTACCCTCGAGGCGGCACCTCGTAAGTCCCTTGTATCGCCTTGTAGCGACTCTCACCCGACGTTGGAGGATTCCACTCTGCACCATACCAGCTCGCCAGGTACGGCCAAAGCCTCCCCCATGTGTAAGGATTTCCGTCTTGCATGTTGAAGGCTTCATTGGCCGTGTTGGGGCTCAGCACTGCCCACTCTTCCATGCGAGCGTTGAGCATCGCGGTGCTTTGGCAGTGCTCTCTATCCCAGGTGGCATAGTCTCCGGGAAACTCAAGGGGCTGTCCAAGATGGGCCTGGACCGCTGCATATACGGACAGGCCTACGAGATGATTGAGGGCAGAGTCGGTAGCAGTGCCTATGATGAAAGAAGGACGCACGACGTTCCACGATATCGAGTGCTTCTGGCAGAACTCGAAGAGAAGGTCTTCCTGAGGATAGTAGAAGTTCGATTCGAGCGTGACACGCGGATCGCTCTCGAAGGAGGGGTTCGTGGCGGGGCCGTAGTGGAATCCATAATGCTTCGCGCCTGTCTGGAGGAGGAATCTCTTGGGTATGAGGTTGCTCAGACTCAGGGCATCGAGAAAGTTGGATAGCAGCTTGGCTGTTGAACATGTTAGTGATTACTAGCATGCTTTGCGATCATTTAGTCACTCACAGTTCGCTTCTGTCAATGCTTCCGCGTTTGACCATTGCCCTTGCAGGCCGGCCTTGTCAGACTGGGGTTGCATATAAGTAAAGTAGAAGGTATAATCTCTAGACCAACGATTAATAAGCCGCCATTCATCTTTACGGGATGGAGAACTCACACTTTTGGTATTGCTTGGCTCAGCGTCCGAGCAAGGGACTCGGGATCAGCGAGAAAGTCGCACGTAATGGTGGTGATTCTAGACACGGCATCCGGACCAAGGGTTCGCAGAACTTGTTCGGATGGCGGACGTCGAGACAAGCAATAAACATGCTTCCAACGAGTAGGTAGTGAGCTCAGGAGCTTGACCATGGAGCCCCCAGTGAGGCCATTTGCACCGGTTACAATGGCTGTCAGGTCCTGATATTCTGGAGTTTCTGGATGCACAGGGAGGCCGTACAAGCCGTCCCCTGAAGATACACGAACAGTGGTCATTTTGAGAGGTAGTCAGTCAAGTTCAGCAATAGACAAAGCTCAATGCGCATTATCGCGGCCGTAATGCGCATCATTTAATGCTTTGGATATGGCGTCCCCCCGCATTTCACGAGCAAGACTCTTTATATCACATCGTGGGTATCACACCATGGGCAAATGAGAGTGAATGGGGGGATGCACAAAGCTCCGTTTGACAAAGATGCATGCATACTGCTGTACGTATCGAGAAACAGGGAAGGAGGAGAGAGATGCAACACGATAATGGGCTGTTTGGATTAAACCTAATTACTGCGCCGTAAACAAGCAGCTTCCCAGTATCGCCAGCTGGTGTTCAGTGATCAGGCCGTGAGGGGGCTAGGGTGACCAAGAAAACACGGGGCTCATAAGACATATCTTATGCCGTAGCAAGTAAAGTTATGATTATTTAATAAATAAAGTAGGTAAAGATCCACATAGTATTATTGAAAGAATTAAGCAAGTCTTGGCCTAAAATTGAGGCAAGTTCAGGGTCATAGGGCATTTACATCCCCGAGTTTTTTGTTTGCGGGGAGGGGGTTACATGCAGGTTGGGGGTCTTTCGGTTCGGAGTTTGCCGTCATCTTTGACCTATCTTGGCCGAACCCATCTTGTAGATATCCGCCAAAGCAATACCAATCGCAGTCGATGCAAGAAATACATGACATGTTTCACAGTGATCGACCTCAAGACCAAAGAAGTGCACATTAACTTTGGCCGGGCATAAGCGCTTAGGTAATCCTAAAATCCGAGTGAAGATCTCGGGAGTTGCGGAGTGCCATCGACTAAACCGTTTACAGCCATCTGCCTCTTGCTCACACCAGCTTGCTGTCTGGATATCAACCAAGCGGCCGCCCAGGCGCCAGGCTGCTTACAATCTGTATGAGCTGGCAGTGCGTCGTGGATATAAATCATATTATTTCTGCTTCATTCAAGTCATCCTCTTCCCCTTCATGCTTCACCAAACGTTTTCGACTTAGGTCCCCACTCCCTGCAAATCGCTCAACCCTGCCTCCAGCCCCAGCTTAAGAGTGTCATTTTGTGGCAGGGATTATACTACACTCGCCGTGTCTTTGTATGACGCTTACAAGGTACCTGGCTTACGCAAAGAATATGGCAAAGACTGTTTGCATTGTTGGTGCGTTACCTTTCTGAGAACCTGAAATCCTCACTGACAGACCATGAATAGGTGCCGGTCCTTCGGGACTTGTAGCAGCCAAGACGCTGTTACATAACACTGCCCCGGGCGAGTTCAAAGTAACCGTCTTTGACGCCCAGGAGCAAATCGGAGGTCTCTGGCCTACGTCAAAGACAGATACCAAACGACAAGTCCACCCGTTCATGTGGGCAAACCAGAGCAGACACACGGTGCAATTCGGCGAGTTGGCCTGGGACGATGCCGACCCTCAGTTCCCGCAGGGATGGATGATTGGAAAGTACCTCGAACGGTACCTCGAGCGCTTCTTGACGAATAACCCGGACTTTGAGCTCAAGCTAGGGAAAAGGGTGGAGCGAGCTGAGCGCCCACAAGGTTCATCTGATGGCTGGAACATCACCGTCGGGTCCGACTCTGGGACTGAGAGCAAGCACTTTGACTATCTGCTCGTGGCATCTGGCTTCTTTGGAAAGCCTATCATCCCCGAGAGCCTTTCAAAAGAGTCATCTATCCCTATTGTTCACAGCAGTCATTACAGGGATCTAGAGGGCCTCCTAGGCAAGGGCCGACCTCTAGGAGGGAAGATTCTTGTCGTGGGTGGCCAGATGTCTGGCGTTGAGATTGCTGGGACCGTCGGGTCACATCTCTCTTCAGAGATTAACTCCCCGAACGAGTCCAAGATTACCGACATCGAAGATTACGACATCCACCATATTATCCAGCGCCCAATCTGGGTATTTCCTCTCTACACAAGCCCAAATGTAAGTACGCATCTTCAAAACTAGGGACAGATCACTAACGCATTTCAAGCCCTCGGGTCCGGCTGCTCCATTTTTGCCTCTCGACTTTGCATCTTACAACCTCAATAATCGTCCCAAGCCCCTGGCCAACACCCAAGGACACATAACTGAAGAGACGGCCAAGACAGTCCATGGCATCTACAAGAATGTCATCGGCACAGATCAATCCGAGTTCTCTCCTCTTCTGAAAATCGACGGCACAAACGATGACCAGCAACCTTATCTGGCTGTCAGCGAATGGTACAGCGACTTTGTACGGTCCGGATTCATCACCTTGTCGAACGGCAAGATAGAAGGCCTCGATGGCTCAACTGCCACCTTGTCTGGTGGCTCCAAGATCGAAAATGTTGCGGCAGTTGTCGTGGCCACGGGGTTCGACCCCTCTCCTTGTATCAATTTCCTTCCCGAGGACATGTTGAAGACCCTTCAGCATTCGCCCAAGCATGTCGATCAACCTGTCGCCCTGGCTTTCCACGGCACTCATCATCCTGAGATTCCGGGCCTTGGTTTTGTTGGCTTCTATCGATCCCCTTACTGGGGCATCATGCAGATGCAGGCCCGGTTTGTGGCAGCGTTGTGGTCAGATAACGTCACTCCTGGTCGCTCTTCTCAAGTTTTCCAGGACAAGCTCCGAGACGACATTTCCATTCAACGAACACTCGACTTGCGGGATGACCCTCGAGTCTCACAATTTCCAATGGGCGACTACATCTATCTCGTAAGCGAGATCGCGGAGGCGCTTTCCATGGATATCCGAGAACCTTTGACGCCGCCAGTTCCTAGCCTTCCACACAATGACCTGCCATTAGATATGCTAACGCCAGCGCGGTACTCTACTCCGAATGACGACCAGGAGTCCAAGGATGCCGCAACAAAATCGCTGGAACAGACTCACAAGGTTGCAACTGAAGGCCTCACGAAACCAAAGTTCGTTGCTCATGCAGTGTTCCGAAGTCTACTCGGTACATGGAAACTTGAGCGCGAATTGATCAGCAAGATGCCCACGCATCCAAGCGGCCACTTTAGCGGCACGGCGCAGTTCTTGCTCCGCGAAAAGACAAACGACGGCCTACAACGTGCGGCCAATCCCACGGAATCATCGGAAGCGGATGACCTCGGTATGGAGTATCTATACATCGAAGAGGGCGAGTTCAAGACACAGCAAGGGTTTGGTTTCAAGGCTACGCGACGTTATATCTGGCGGTACGACGAGCTCAAGGATGTGCTGAGCGTGTGGTTCGCCAAGCCGGACGATCTGAAGCGCGCAGACTACCTCTTCCACGAGGTTGAGTTCACTGGGCCGACGCAAAAAGGATGGGCTGCCAAGTCGGGACATCTGTGCGTTGATGATTACTACAATGTCAAGTACAACTTTGCGTTCCAGGCGGTGAACTTGAAGGAGTGGCAGATTGAGTACACGGTTAGCGGGCCGAAGAAAGATTACCTGATCAAGGGGACGTATACACGATAGACGGATACGGTATCTAGATAAGAATTCACTAGATGGAAACAGATTACATGTCCCCACGGCGATTGTGGTGCCCGTTTGGGGTGCGGACGGAGATCCGGTGCCGAAGCCATCTCCGCGGCCCCGCAGGAACACGGCGACAGCCCCTGGCCGGGCCGGCCCTTCAGCGGCGCTCCACCCAGAGGCGTCAGAGTGTGGGAACAGGCGTAGGGCTGAATGGATGGCTGATCTACGTTGCAGGCTAAAGAGATGCATGTAAAGGAACATGGGGTAGCGGGGGAGGCAAATCATGAACTTTGTGGTGCAGTTTTGTTTCGCTTACTTATGCAGTCTCTTCTGTAACTAGATAACTGATAAAGATCATGGACCCTTTCTTCCTTAATGAAATAAACCCTTGGTCATCCCTGTCCATAAAACCTTGCTAGGTAACGATTCCTCATCCCTCCCTACTTGTCGTCCTTACAGATGTTCAAAATCTCAAACTGCGAATCGAGACTTTCGGATTCCTCGTGAGACACTTCGCAAAACGAGCCTGAAGAAGCTGAGGCGGCATCTCCAGAGTTATTCTTGGACTGTGATCCCTGGCTAGAAAAGGGGCTGTTCCATTTGATGGAAACGTTCCATCCCGGGAAAGGCTTAAGCTAGAAAACATTATTCAAGCTGCCTTACAAACAAGCACAATCGCTTACCTCTGGGTCCTCTCTCTTGATATCCCCACAGACCCTCTCACGTTGGTGCTTTTCCAACGATCCACGAGTAGGATGGAGAGCGAAGAGGCCCTCCATCTTGTCGGATGCTTCCTTGGAGGCCGTCTTTTCCCATTTGGCCTTTTCCTTGCGGCTCATGCGTCGGAACTCGCCAGTCTCAAGAGTTTTCTGGTGCCTATCCATGATGCGGTCCAGTTCGATCATGGCGGCTGTGTACTTGACGTAGCCGGCATGGTTCAACTGTTGAGGTTCCTTTTCCATGTCGGTGAAGAACTTGCGTCTGGCATCATTGATTGCCGAGTTGTCAAACATGGGCATCTCCTGTTTAGGCAAGTACTGTGTTAGATGTCACGACTAGTTGATACACTTGAAGAAGTGGCTCACGTTGCGGTTGTCAGCGTTGCAGGTACGCGTCTTTGCTCCGTCTTCAATGTCTGACCACTCAGATACAGTTTCCCAGTCCTCGTCCATGATGTCCAAGTCTTGAGCAGGACCCTTGTTGGCTTCAGTGTCTTTAAGACCTCGCAGGCTGAGCTTGGTCATGGTGGAGGCTAACACGGGGTATTTTGTTGGTTGATAGTATATGGTGCTCCTTGAGAGTTGGGTTGAAGGTCTAGAGGTGATGAGGGAGAAAGCAGGGAATGTGTAGGACAGGCTTCATATTGGCCTTTTTGTATGTCTACGGGAGCCTGCCAGTCTACAGTGACCTTTTTGAGTGAAAGAATGGTTTGGGCTTCCATTCACTCTTTGTTTAACCAAGTTCTTTATCAAGCTCTCATATGGTGACTTGTCAGTTTGCTACCCTGGTGTTGATGACACTATTGAGTGCAATGGCGCACAAATACTGGGCAGGATGCACTACTTAGTAGTATGCACAAAATTGCCAATAACGCAAACAAGTAACCATGTACATATCTATGAACTAATCCATAAATCTGCGCGAGATCTCTCATGCGAGAACTCACCTGTTGCCCTCGCAGGCTTACAGCTCCACCGGTACCTAGATCTTGGCGACAACCCCTGTCACCGGGAAAGGAACCCGGCACCGCGGATTCCAAGATAGAAAACAATATTAGAGCAAAACTGCCGATTCTGAGAGTGGCCTCATAAAGAATCACGGGATAATTGTCAGAAATGGGGCTCTGCGGGTTCTTGCATATCGGCCGATTTGGCTGTGCTGGGGGGCGAACCCGTCCCGTCGGCACCGGGGAAGGGGGGCTACACCGAAAGGTGACAGGGGGTGGGGAGATTTGGGGACGATGAGTCATGAG
>JAADYS010002450.1:0-23659 GCA_012931995.1 Fusarium albosuccineum | reverse complement strand
CTTATAGCTATATATTCTAAGAGAAGTATTTCTTCTTGTGATTTACCAGTAAAGATACCTAATCTAGCTAGCCAATCATAGCTAAAGAGGTACCAATAGGGGGTCCGATTTTTAACATTACAGACCCTTGAGGACTGTACGATGAGGAGCCGGATTACGCGCGTGGCCGTGATTAGTCATCTTTACGCTTTCTATGGTACCATAACTCATGTCTCGCTGGCGTCACGCACGACCAGATCTGGGGGGCCACCATTTGCGACGACGCCACCACTACATGCCGCTACCTTGGCTTTCCCGAATGTAACCCCTACTGGTGATGGGAGGGTTAGTCCAGAAAGATGAGGAAGGCGGCAGTAGAGCACACTAGCCAGAGCGAAACAATTTCGCCTACGTATGCGAAAGCAACCTCGACAATTTTATTATGCATGTTGATGAGCCAGCCAGTGTCCGTCCTCCAGCTCGTTGTGTGAGACAAGGCTGGTCATTGCCCACCAGAGAGTTATTTTTCTGTATATCGCAAGACCCAAAAACTTGCTTGTCCATCGAGCTCCACGCCCCAGCCTCCCACCATCGATTGCACTCGATCACAATACACCGCCGCTGCTTTCCGGTCTCGCTTGCTGCTTGGTGTGATTCTTGACTCTTCCTAGTTTCTGGCCTATTCCGCGGTCCTCCATCCCCTGGTGGCAGCTACTCTAGCGTTGAAAGCCTAATGCGGGGCGCGCAAGTATCATTCACTCCAAGACCACGATCGCCATTCTTACCATGGCATAGGCGCTTACGAGGCTATATCAGTATCAGACATCGGGGCTTCCTGGCATCGCTGAAATCGACTATGGTGTGGAGACATTGGGTCTGCAGCATGAACCGATCGAATCCTCATATCACACACCGCAATCACAGGCTTTTGCCCTTGACACGGCCTTCCCTCGAAACCCTACGATGACCAGTGACGTTCGATTGCTCGGAAACGACTGTGATGGCTGCGTAGCCAGCAAGAGCTGCTGGTGGTGGATACCGATGCAAACGTCTTCACGGGATTGACTCACATCACTCAACCTGTCCGAAGGAGCCCGGAGCATGTTCGCTGCTCTGCAGACCCTGCGGAAGGTAGAAGGGAGAACAGAAGCAACCTCAGGTTGATTGTAGGAGGCAAGATAGCGAAATTCTTTCCTCCGGTAGAGGTTCGGATCATTGTTGTCAAGGCCGGTCGCAAATAGCTTCACGGTGGCAGCAAACTCTGAACATCATGCAGCATTCTGTTGCCTACACAATCAACGATCTAGATGCAAGTTCAAGAGACCGGCTCTCCTCGCTCGTTCAGATAGAAATCAAGTCCTCATTTCCTTCAACTATCCAGCCGTGCGTGTGATATGTCATATGCCTATCTACATTCCAATACAAGCTGCCGCTCGATCCACGACCCCGCTGAGGGAAGTCCGGTGAGCATTCCTCCAATAAGCCAAAAGAGACAGGCTGGAGTGGTTGGGTACTGTAGCTCTCAATCCGCATTTGTTTGTTTGTTTGTTTGAATAGCTTCCGTCCCGAGGCTGTGAGGTGTCAGAAGTCTCCCAAGGGAGCACAGGATGTGCTGAGCTAAACTAAAAACAACCGCGGCCACATTGACTCTCACTCAGACGCTCTGCAATGCCTCTTGGATCGGAGGCATGTCATGCCTGAGCTTTTCTCGTACTCATTACCCCCAAGAGGCACCTCCTATCTGCAGCTTGCCCTACAATAGTTTCCGCCGAAGCACGTCCTACGGGACATCTACACAGTGAATCTTAGCAGAGATCTCGTCTAGCGGCGCCGTCATCTAGTTCATCCAACATACCATCGGCACAGGGGCACATTTGCTTCCACGGGGGCATCCCATCAGTGGGAATAGATCCCTCTCCAGGCTAGAATTCTCTTGCACAGATAGATCAGGCAGCCTTCCACGCACGGTCATGCTCAACCTTCATCACGTCCCTTACTCATAACATGGGTTGTCGTAGTCCCCACATGATAAGGTAATACGGGTCAAACGGCTGATCCTCGCAAAACGTCTTTCCGCTTGCTCCTGGCGGATGCCACTCGCGACGAGGCTGATGAGGCTCCGTTGTGGTCCCAGCCCCGACTGAAGCCGGTCGTGGACCAGAGTGCCATGGGACTTGGGTCGGACACAAGAAGGAGCAACACGAGATAGTGGCGGGAAAGTAACGGCGCGTTTGTCGACGAGTCGCCGCCTCCCTGCACGGCCCAACTTTGAAGTTCTCATTAAGTCTGGGAAGACTGGCTTCGGTAGAGCCACCAGATACGGCATTCCGAGCCTGTGATTCTTCAGTGATTCCTTGCGATAAAAGTAGCTATGGATTTCTGCTGCCATTATGCAGAGCCAGGCCTCGGGATTTGCTGTATATTTCCGATAACATGGCTCAGTACCATTACCTACGACGATGTCAGCTCAATTGGGAGTAGCTCTCGTCTTGGACTCAACAGATGGCAGATACAGGACGCAAGCCAACAGACGGGTGCTAGCACGGTATACTGTCAGAACGGGACGCATAGATACACAACCAACGTTTGGTTCAGAATTCGATCCAATCGACCGTGATCGTATGTACGAACTTCGCATGGTGCGCCTTACTGATGCGCCCCGGTAGAACAATTATCGAAACAAAGTTCCCATTCTCTCCCCTCCGGCGTGCCAATGCTCAGCTTCTGTATTTACCTGCGACACGATCAAACAAACACACAATACTAAGGAGCTAAAATGGATTCAAGCTCGATCGGCTGGTCGGCTCACACACGGGGTGAGGCGAGAAATACCACAAAAGCAATACCCTACTTGCCGGACTATCAAGAGAGGAAAGCATGATGCGTATCGATACGGTGTCGCGATGAAATGATGTTCGTCCCCCATTGTTGCGTCCATATTGTTCTTTCTCCTTTCACTGACCGACTTGATTCCTGGGCGATCTAGATGCTGTAGCAGTGGCTAGTGGAAAGCTGACTGGGGCAATCCGGGCCTCGGGGCACTTTAAATCGATAAATAGAAGATGGTTATCAAGACGGCAAGGGCGTGCCTGCCCAGGCCCATGGCGCACCCTCCGCAATGATGTGCCATTTACGGGTCTCGTCGCATTACGCAAGTCCCAGTTGCAGCATCGTACTTGTAGGTGACGCCTAGCGCAGGTTATTAGCGGCTACAGTGTGAATAGGGCGCAATGGTTGCAGGAACTCGCTCAGTGCTCTTGTTCCCAGCCGTCCGCGCAGGGGTCTTTAGCAAGAGGAAGGCCCCATTCGACTGAGGTCGAGGGGTTGGATTGATCAACCAGATGACTCAGTGGATGTGCAACGACTCCTTTGAACATCAAGCATGCAGCGGTGTGCGCCATAGTCACCACATGAAATGCTGGAAGTGTCAGCGCTACGGCCCGGGGGCAGTGCTCCAGTACCACACCCAAGTTTTCGGCTTGGCTGCGTCTTGATCTAGCAAAAACTGCCTTGCTGCCTACCAAATATCCACCGTGGTGGAAAATATACATGCTCTGCAATATCTCCCAACTTTTATCTCATAATCACTACTGTTGTTAGCCTTTGAAACTGTTGCCCTTCTGTGCCTTGGTAGACTCTAGGCAGCCAGCCTCGTTCGACCTTTTCCAGAGGCGCTCGCGTGGGGCTCATTGTCATTGAAAAAGTGCAACGCCGATGTTTTCCCTGCGTCTGTCGTCTCCCAAGGCTCTCCTAATACTCAGTACCCAAACAACTTTTCTCTTCCTATCATCCCCGAGTTCTTCGTCGTGCAACGTGTTACCGCGTGCTGTGCCTTGATTAATTCACATCCAACGCCACGCTGCCACCCAGACTCACCGACTCAAACTTAACGTCGACTACACGTTCGCCGACTCGCCTTTGATCACGCCGGAGACCTGGATCACCGATTCTCTCTGCCTCTCCTTGTCCTCTTCCTTGACTCTCAGCATCGAGCTCGCTGCCTGACTTGATACACTCCACGTCGTCAGTTCTCGACGCCCTTGCTATCACCCAAAATCATCGATTACTAGGCTTCTCCCGGTCTGCTCATCTCCCGTCTGTTGCGACCATCAGCTTGCGCACATATCCTTCATTCTGGCGTCTCGTGCTTTTCGTCTCTCTGGCCTCGCTGTCAGCCTTAGTTTAAGTGCCTTGGCTGCGTACCAACGCAGCCAAGCGCAGATGTCTTCTGACGGTGGCCACCTCGACGCGACCGCCGGCCGTGAGGTAGTCTATTGTCACGCCTGCACTAACGAATGGTATCGTGACGAGCATGGCTTGATGTGCCCGGATTGTCATAGAGAGATTACAGAAATTGTAAGTCCACCATCCTCCCCCTACATGCGCCATCAACTAGCTGACTCAAGGTCCCAGATCGATCCTGAGAACGATCCTCGCGACTCTGAACACCATTCCTCTGCTTTCACCTCACCCGAAATCAGCCCAATTCGATTTAATGGCGATGACTCAGACACGGAGGAAGGCAATATTGATGAACATCTTGGATCACATGGCTTTGCCTTCCGACGCAGTGTGCGGGACGGCCCGGATCGACATCACCACAATCCCGGCGTCGACCCGGTCCTTGAGCGTTTTCTCGACATGATCCAAGGCTTTGCTCCTCCTCCCCGAGGGTCTGGCGGACCAGGCGGAGGTGGTTCGTTCCCTTCTAGTCCCGGTGAACGCCCCGGTGAGCAAGAGTCCTTTGGACCCCGCATACATCGGACAACCTTCACCTCCGGGCCTTTTGGAGGAGGCACCACATCCGTGACTATTGTGTCGGGGCCGATTTCCGGATCACGACGAGTTCATTCTCCTGGAGGCCCAGTAGTTGACCCATTCCAATCGTACGCACAACCCCCTCAAAGACGCCCTCAAGGACCAGGCGGCCTACGGGTCACTGCTCTATCCATGACAATAGGAGCTAACCAGCGTTCCAGGATTTTCTCAGACGTGATGCGTGATATTGGGCCACCCAGCGAAGGCAATCGACAAGGTGATAATGGGCCAGGGGATGGACCGCCTCCTGGCATCGCCCGAAGCTTGCATGACACTCTGAGCCTTCTTAACCCCGCTAATGTCATGGCCGGTGATGCCGTTTACTCCCAGGAAGCCCTGGACAGGATTATCACAGGACTCATGGAGGCCAACTCTCAGTCAAACGCTGCACCGCCAGCCACAGAAGAAGCCCTCCGGAATTTGGAGCGAAACCCTGTGGACAGGGAGATGCTGGGCCCCGAGGGGAAAGCAGAGTGTACCATTTGCATTGATAAGGTGAAAGAGGGTGATATGGCAACGTTTTTGCCGTGCAAGCATTGGTTCCATGAGGACTGTGTTGTTTTGTGGCTGAAGGAGCATAATACTTGCCCCATCTGCCGAACGCCGATCGAAAAGAACGATCGCAGTGGCAACAATAACAACAATAGTAACAATAACGATAGCAACAACCAGCCCCAGGGACCTGCTTCGGGGCAGGGCCCTAACCGGCCGCTTCTATTTGGACAGCGTCCTGGTTTTGGAGGAGGTGCAGCCTGGTTCTCCAATTCATCACCAGGCTGGGGCGGACCCTCCGAAAATGCGGGTGGCCCTCAATCTCGGCCAGCACGCTACTCACGTCCACCAAGTCAGGGTCAGAGCCGGCTAAACGAGGCATTGCGGAACATATCCTCAATGCAACGAGGGCGAGAACGCGATCGAGATCGAGCCACGGCATCTGGATTCAGCTACGATATTTCCCGGTTACAACGACGAAATTCGCATTCTCCCACGAGCCCCCGAGCGACTGCCCCTGGTGAGCACGGCGCGCGAATGCGGCAGAGAAGTCCTTCAGAGAGTAGCCGATTATCAATAGGAGACTCGCACCAGCGGCGACCAAGTGGGCATGGACCTATAAGTTGGCTCCGTGATCGATTTAGTGAGGGATCTTGTAATGGATCGTCACGAGACGGAAGGCGCCAGTAGGGTTATAACTCGCCCTTCCTTGATGGAACGGTCTTGGACGCGATTCTCGACGACACGCTCCCCTAGTAATGGGAGCGAGGAGTACGACAACGGCCAGCAAAGTAGTTATCGAGCACAACTCCGGTCAGAAAGTCTCAATGATTGCCACAAAGCATGGAGATTTTGGAGGCAGAGGCCTAGTTGTACATCAGGGACTAGACTCGTATACAGAATAGAAAGATGGTTAGTTGACAAGACAGGACCTCACAGGGCAAGAACAGGAAATGGATGGGGCTGGAAGTAAGCTGTAAGTGCCGAGGCCTCCGTGTTTGATTAATACCGCCGGCTGAAACCCTGCCGACGAGACGAATCCGGCAGGTCAAAATTGAGGATATAGTCTACCACTTCCCCGATTTTCGGTGTTAATTATTGGAGCTGTGAGGTCTTGCTCGTGGACGTGACTGTGATTAGACCTCACATTGTATGGAGATGCTGCTCTTCGATCGGAGCGACTGTTAGACGCAAAGAGGTTCATCGGTCGAGACAATTATCCGCTCAATCACTTCTATCTACCCCTAATTATCTCGGCCTGAGACAGACTATTTCTATTAGACGAGGATTCGACCAAAGATCTCCCTATCATGAGTCGTGACTTTGGCTGGGCTCTTTGGCTGCCAAGTTCTGGAGCGAGTATCTTGTCAGAAGCGCTGCTCAGGCAGCAGCAACAGGTTATGAATGACGCTTTCAACGAAACTCGAAAAACCCTTTCTTTTCTATAAAGATATACATGTTGAGGGCAGGCCCTGTTCTAGGTTCCGAGTTCCTGCTTTTGGTTGTCTACGATCGACCAGGACCGTCCGGCCATCTGGAAGACGCGAGTATAGGGTAAGCCGTGTCCGGCTGATCAAAAGACTGGCTTCTCCGTATGCCACATGCGCGGGAAAGGTGAACACGTTGCCGGCTCGGGGGGGTTATTAGGAGAATATAGATAAGTCAAAGGCTGATACGACTAAACTGGATGATAAAGCGCCCAAGCGTCACGTAAAGGAAGTTTAGTGATTCGCATCAATGGGAAATTGTCTGGCGACTAGTTTGCATATCCACCGCTTAATGATCTGTATGACGCCCAGTCTGCCGTTCTATTGGTACATGCATACCCCCCAACACCTTTAGCTGAGATTTCTGACAGCTTCCGCCTGTGAAAGCGCTGAAGTTGGCAGTGCTGCAGTTGTCCAATTTGCAGATTACGTCAAGGTCCAGGGAACCAGCTCAGGTGATTGACCAAGACGCAACCTCTCAGCCTATACCACGAGGTTGTTTCCCTCGATACAAGTCGTCGAGAGTCGCCTCGTACTTGCGTACCACCATACGCTTTCATGTCGGTGCTGCAGCGAGGGAACCTGTGATGGATGGTCGCGTTTCTGTGGAACGCTCTGACCTCGCAACTGGACGCGGCAGATCCGAAAAGAACGCGCTCTCTCCAATATTTTGTTCTCTGTTCACTACCTGTTTTCCTGTTGCTATCCTTATTGTATGGGCTCGGCCAGATGGAGATCTCGACACCTTCTGTTTGCCCGTGCCCACCAAAGGCAGCCATGAGCTACGGTCGAACAAAGCCCCACTGCGATCACTTAGGTTGAGCTTTATATTGCTCCTGCCTTCCATGAGCCGCGTTTCGTCATCTGACGCGTAGTAGGCTGGAGACCATGTACCTTCTATGTTCTAGTGCGCTAAATCTTTTTGGCCTGTTACCGCTTTTAGCATTAAATGTTTTTATACGCCATGATTCAGTTGTAGATAAAGATACCTCCTAGATAAAGGCCCCTCCCTTGCTCAGCACATCCTGTGCCCCGGTAGGAAAGGTTTCGGGGCTGGTGATTCCTCGACAAAGAAAATCCATGCATATATACATGGATGACAAACCCTATGCACTGGGCAAGGTCGATTAGCCATAAGAGAAATTACGCCAGTTCATGGTTATCACGAGCGACGGGGGAGGAGGGTAAAGTGCAGATATGGAAAGGCGTGAAGCCTGGTGCTCAAGAGGGTGTCAAGCGAGTGTGGTGGGCACACAGGCGTGAGAGGGATTGCTGACTCACTGGCAGTACAATCCTCCACGGTCCGCAGAGCCTCATTAACCCTTGTCGCCCCCCTCCGCCTCTCAATTCCTTTTCTCATGCCTCTCTGTAGGAGGCTACTCCTGTGGTTCCGCCATATCCAGCTTCTGAAAGAATTTCCCCTTTCCTTTCTGTCATCCGATCTCCGATCCTCCATACAGCTCGGCGCGACAGTACACCCATAATCCCCACGTGATCAGTACCTGAACCGGATCAAAGCTACCATATACGTCCAAGCTCTCGGAGGCTCAGACAAGTGCAGATGATAGCGGACCCGGGAAACGGTGAAGATGAGGGCGAGATTCCCGGCAGTCCCCTCTGGAGCCTGTCACGGTTTCTCTAAGAATCTCATCGTCTCCTACCCCTGTAGTTCAATCACCTCCATTGGATCTCACATCTGATAGTGTTGCCGAAACGCGTCCTACAGACAACGTGGTTCGTCCAACTTCTGGTGATGCTGTTTTGGTGGAATCTATGGGCGGAGAGAGGAATACCGATGTATGCTGTGCTGCCGCAAAGGAGGGTCTGCCCACTTTGCGTACAAACTCGGTCAACGATCTTGAGCACGATAGGCCAGTCGACAATTCGCACCTGCCAATCACCACGCTCATGGTGAAATGCCTTACTGGAACCACTCTTCGAACTGTTTATGGAACGGCGGCTCTTGAGCACCCGCCACCCAGCGACGAAGAAGGTGATGAGGATGATGGACACGATCCACGGCAACAAGGGCTTAAGAGAGACTTGACCTATGACGGCCAGTCCGACACTGACGAAGACCACAAACGTCTATGCCTCCCCTAGGACTCTACGTAGGCGTCGCACGAGAAATGTCTGGCTTCATGGTAACTTGCGAGCGTATGGTCCAAGATGGCGTATGAAGAGATTCGTAGGTAGATAGCTGCATAAGCAAGGTAAGATACAACATGTTGACGCAGGCGCCCTTGTTAAATGGCTTGATGAGTCGCCCCTTTTACCCACCCCTTCTGGCCGAGGTCTATGTGGCGGGGAATTAGGACGCCGCGACTCCAAGCACTACCAAGACCTGGCCCGAGACGGCCGTGCCAGGACAAGGATCGTGGAAACCTACCTAGGCGAAGGTGGTACGTAGAGTCGAGCCTGTATCAGGCGGCTGTGATTCAAGGCGCCAGTTGAGGAGAGGCTCCATCAGGATACTGGCGCTGATGTCTTTGTCGTTCGTCCGACCGGAACAGTGGTTTGTCATATCCCTTGCCATTTGCCAGTTTCCAAGTCTCGTGAGATCGACTAGATACGAGACTCATGGACCTCCGAGCCATGGCACAACATTGATGGAAGTACACGATACCGGGTTGGCGGAATAGCCGTATCGCCAGAGTCCCCCCTGTAGGGATGGCGGAGAATGCGACTTTCTTTAGGCCGCCGGGGATGTGTGGATGGCGAGGTTCGGATCGTCGATTATTGCTTGCCAAAGCCCAGGAGGGTGGTGGCAAGAAAGCGTTGGTTGGGCGGCTGCATATTGACCTGCAGGAGTTCATGAACCGGCATGCGCCCCCAGACGCGCCCTTGTAGGTACAGTAGTTCTGGCCTCGATGTCCCATTAAGGATGTGGGAGGCCCACGCTACTGTCAAGATGTGGATCGGGGAAGATATACATACAAAAGCAACAGCATGTCAGCATGCTGATTGATCGACGAAGCGGCGTCCAATCGCGGAGGTTTTCGAGGACGGCAACCCCTGATCCAAATAACCGTGCGTCAGCGCGAGGCTGGATCGGCTTTCCCTGGCGTCCCCTCCGCTTGCCGCTTGGCATGAAGCTTTGCGGGGGCAACAAGCAGGGGTGGGTCGGGCAGTCCATGCGTCGCATGCGGGCTTGCATGGTTCACACATTGGGACCCTTGTGGTACATGCCTCCAAGTGTACTTGCACCGCCAAGAAGCGCGGCCCCGACCCGCCATGCCAGCTGAACCCAACGACATTCGTGGCAAAGTGCGGTCTCTCGTAGACAGAGTTTTCTGCAGATCGTGGTCTTGCCTGCCTCTTGGCCTCGGCCGAGTTCCCTGCGATCGTGCTGCTATGCTACGCGCCGGGTCGCGCCATCCGGCAGCGATGGATTGATCGATCAGAGCCATTCCTCTCCCAGACGTCCACCGTCCTATTAAACCCTTAGTATGTCCATCGCCCACGAAATAAGAGGTTGCCCGGGTCCCCACACGATGAGAAAACTCGGGTCGGACGAGCAATCCTTGCCAAACATCGTTTTCGCTTACAGTACTCCTAGCGGATCCAGCTTGCAACGAGGCTGATGAGATTCCGTTGTAAGTAGACCCGACCTCGACTAAAGCGGGTCATGGGTGCCAGCCAGCCAGTGCCATGGCCTGGACCTGCCACAGGGAGAAGGGATACAAGAGCGGCGGGGAAGTAATGGCGCGTTGATCGACGACTTGCTACCATCCTACACAGCCGTTCAGGATTACGCAAGTCCCATTTCCCCCACCCGGCTCGAAGGTGATCTCGCCGAGGCTACAAGCCGGGCAGTGCTTGGTCTGAGTCACGGTAGTGTCGGCGGCAAAGGGATTCCCGGAGACTCGCTATGTTTGTGCATGGTGGGTTGGAAGGACTTCGTTCTCTACAGATTGCTTTACCTTGTTTCTAGCTCCCTCTTGTAGACCAACTTCGACGTCGCCATACGCAAGGTCACTGAAGCATGATCCGCCAGTAGGACTAGCTGTTCGGCATGAACATGCACCGTGTTAGACTAGACAGATATGATAACCCGTCATCTTTGTGATTCATGACCCTATTTCCAATAACCCCACCAACCATGAGAAAGAAACAACTTGAACCGGTCGGGTTGGGAATCCTCGGGCAGTAACCCAACCATCGAGACACTGATACAGTACACAAAACATGCCTGTTGTTATTCATCGTGATTCAAAAGTTCCTTCTCCAGACTTCATTAGTTGAACACTACTAGTTGATCCATGCGTAAGTCCTCGCCGACCGACTTGGCCTAGGCTCTGTCCTCCTCAGAAGCCCCTCCCGACGCCGGGGGCCATGATATGCACTACCCTAACGCTACAATAAGACATCTTCTTAGATGTTTCCGTAGTCAGCCTACAAGTCAAGGCCAGTCGCTTCCTCGGTAACTGAAGACAATCCTGAACTTGGCCTCGCGTGTTTCCTCTGCCCCTCATCTAGAGGATGGGGCATCGCGCGAGTTCTCATCCAAGCATCGACGGGTTCCATTGTTATCGTATCTCCTCGACTGAGCCCCGCCAAGCCAGGTCGCTCACGAGAGCGACCGGAGCACTTTTCACCTGCGCTTGCAGAAAGTCACGCTTCCCTACAGAATTTGACCCTGACGAACAAGTATTCCCGGGAAGAACACCTTCCTCCCTCGCGTCCGTCCCGGCACTTTTATTTCTAGGCATTGTAGGTGGAGTCTTCCATTTCTTCCATCTAATGGTCGTACGAAGATTCTGATCGATCTTTGTTCTCTTGGACGCTCGTTGTATGAAGGTGGATGAAAGGCGGGCTTCGCGACAGGAATCATGCAGCTTCGTCCGGAATGGTATGGCTTCACCTAGCGGCACGCTAGAACTGCTTCGCGTCGCATTTCGGCTACAAACCCTAGGTATCGAGTTTCCTGCCGTATATTGGGAGTGAGGAGGTGCTGAAGGCCGCGAAAAGGGTAACGTAGACGTTCGGCATTGCAAACGAGACGGCAAACGCCGCACGGTCGCAGGGCGAATTTTCGCCGTGAGGGTGTTGATCATCTTGCCTTGCAATATGGTTATGTGATGAGGACAAAGGAAACGGTTGGAACGAGCTGAATATTGAATATTTGTACTTAAGAATCGTAGTGCTGGACGGTGGGGGCCGTTAATTTTGCGTTATGCAGCCGTGCATTCCGTAAGCTAGTCGCAAAGCCCTGATGACGAGGCCGCCGGCGCTACGTCAAACGGGCCCCGACCTACAAGGCGTTCCTAACAGCCTATCGTAAGAGAACCTGTGGTATTACGGTAAAACAGAAGAAAGACTTCCCGTGGCTTGGAACGTCTCCGATGCTCACTGCCTCCTCTTGATTCTAAACTTTTTGACGGTGACACGTCTCGCCTAGAGTACAGGGATTGGTCAACTCCCGGCCATACTGTGTTGCCAAGTTTCATGGAAGGAGGGAGACACCGGGGTCGCCCATGCTACTGACCATGGAACCCTGATGAGTCTTGAGCAGGACTTGAGAATGATTTTGACGTCATGAATCACGAATCCACCGTGGAATATTCAGCTCGAGAATGCAGCGTTAAGGCAAATTCTGCGAACCTCGGGGGTTGGCTCCGCTATGGTAGCGTGTAAACCTCATCCTCGTCAAAGCGGGCAGGGGGGCAGCGCGCCCAGCTTGGCCGACCGTTGGACTCTCGGAACTTTGCTGACCCTGTGGTGATCCGCTCCGCGCATTGCTTCCGCCGTAACTTCACTATAGAAGGCTTTCCAGTCCCCAAAGCGCTCTAGAAGATATTCCGTCCCTATCAACACCTCCCATAGGCGCCCATGGCCGTCACCTTTACCCCAGCCTTGCGCCCGTATTGTTTGAAGGTATATGGGCTTGAGAATCTCGTTGACTTCGCCAACAACAAGCCAGTCTTCGCTAGATAATATGTCATTCGCCAGAATACGTCTTGACTCGTCTTGCCCCACTCGGAGCGCAAAGAGAAACGCCTTGATGTCTGCCTGCTTTCCCAAGGCCCTCTAGGTGGCCATGTAGGTGGAATTCCATCGCGTTTCATTGTTTATGATGGCCTCGAGTTCAGCCGTGGATTATTCGCAGAGCCGATATCATTCAGAATCCCGCTCTCGCGCAATTCGCTTGAATTATTACTCCGCTACGGCAATCAACGGATAAACTTATCAATGCTGCGGAGCTTTCCGATCGGTCCTTTCGTGTGCCAATGATCTAGGTCCTGCTCATTAAGGCCACACACAGCGTTGATGCAAGACCCCCACTCGAATGACTCGGTGTCTTTGCCAAAGAGAAAGGCAGGCGTGACAAGGTCGAGAGTGTGCCCCATAACATCGCATCCGGCGTGCCTGGATATCAACAAGCTCAATCAATGAATCTTGTCACCGGTACATATGGTACGGACCCATGTTATTAGAGATGTCGCAGGCAACTCACCCCTCAATCTCCTATTCGTAGAGGATGTCGACCGGAGAACTTTGCCGGTTCTCGCCGCAATGGGAGCCAAATTGACGACGCAGAAGTTGATCTAGAAGACATGCCGCGGTGTGAAAAGTCAAATTCGAGACCAGGCCCCCATTTTGGATTTCTGAGCCACTGTTGAAACCTATGATCACTGACTGGACAAAAACAGCAAGGCCTTACGCCAAGCAACCCTTGTACACGTTGGTCGTCGGTTCGGGCCCGGCTCTGGTCCCCATTCGCCCTTGAAGCCGGCCCGTAGACGCAGACGGCTAAATAGAGAATGGTTGGCGCTAGTGTCATGCCATTCGTCGGACTTGTCATTTGCATGAGCACCGAAGCGGAATAGTGGGAGGAGAGACCTTGTGTCAGATGTGATAGCCTAAGATTGCACCTACCGTAGAAACTCGATAAACTCGTACAACGCTAGTGCCCCATAAAAGGCCCCTGAGCCAGTCCTTCTGATTGGATTTTACGTCATAAGCGGCTAACAGTGGAAAGGCGGATCTAGGGTGGATACTAGCGTTGTACGAGTTTATTGAGTTTTTACGGCATACTAGGCGTAAGGTGCCTTACACTTTTGGTGTAGCGGTCAATTTGACACCTTGTGCCTGTCAAGTTTAAAAATGCTCAAGAGTACTTGATAACGCAGCAGAACACAAAAAGAAGTCTTTCTCATCTTGCATTTGCTGACTCCACGTCATGAAGCGTCTCATAAAGATGTGCTGATTCCACACTGCTCATTCGGTCATTGTCACCTTCAACTTTCTCCCACCCCGACACTGTGTACAGACGAGCGACAAATGTCTAACTCGCCTACGCCGCCGCTGCTGCAGGAGGCTCTGGCTGAACATCCCCTTGAGCCGGATGTAGGCGATGTCACATTCCTCCATTTGTCAACTGGCTGACAGTCCCCCTCAGCATAACCTTGCCGACGATGATTCTGCCTATGCTGTTTCGTAAGACTGGCGTGTACAAGTTGCTCCGAGTGCACGCCCTGACCATTTGACCAGGGATAATTCGGCTAGCTATCGAACCTCTTTGGCCTCAAGTATTATAAACTATAAGTATGTTGTCCACTGCGCCTTTGTCTCCGCAGCTTTCTCTAACGAGCATCTCATTGGGTGATACAGATACGAAGTAAGTATGAAAGCGATTTCGAGGGTTATCACCCGTGGCTTATCCGAGATAGAATGGACGTCGCTACCATGCCTTTCGTGCAGGCACCTATTTACTGGTATGTTCCCTATGATAGCTACGAGAAGGAAATCATGCTGAGACACAATAGCCAAACGATGAAACTGAGCAAGAACGCATGGATCTCGTACATCATCTATACCGTATGTTGCTCGGCGGCAAGCTCTTCCGAGCGCCTATTCCCGACCCGCCCCATCGTGTTCTCGACATCGGCACCGGCACGGGTATCTGGGCCATGGACTTTGCCGAGTTTGTCTCCCCGATTAAAGCTGGCGTGATCGTCTCGCTGACATGAATGCAGTGAACATCCATCCGCATCCGTGATTGGAACGGATCTGAGCCCCATCCAACCGAACTGGTATCTCGTTTCCCCGCCCCCCGTTCAACCACACGTAATAACTCGCAAATCAGGGTTCCTGGAAACTGCCGCTTTGAGGTTGATGACTTCGAAGCTGAGTGGTTGTATACTAAGCCCTTCGACTTCATCCACGCACGCGAACTCGAAGGATGCATCAGCAACGACGACGAGCTCTTCCGGCGCGCCTTCCACCACCTCGCCCCGGGCGGCTATATCGAATTTCAGGCGGCGAACCCGCACTGGATGTCGGACGATGGCACCGCCGAAAAGGCTGAGAACGCCCAGAGTTGGCTCAATAGCTTACTAGAGGCCTCGAGTAGATTCGGTAAGCCACTTGGGATCGCTGTTGACTGGAAGGAGAAGATGGAGAAGGCAGGGTTTGTGGAAGTACAGCAGGAGATTTACAAGGCAAGTCGCCGTCAAAGGCTGAAACCGTCTGGTCGTTACTGACATGAATTGGCAAGATGCCCGTTGGCGCTTGGCCCAAGGATCCCAAGCTCAAGGAGATGGGGAGATTCCAGGGTATTCAACAAATTCAGGCCGTGGAGGCGTATACGCCCAGGCTCTTTTCGACTGTGCTTGGCTGGACGGAGGAGGAGATCCGGGTGTACGTGGCTAAGGTTACGAAGGACCTTAAAGACCCGTCGATTCACCTCTACCTATCGATCTACTTTGTCTGGGGCAGGAGACCCGAGTAATAAGCTATGCTCCCTTTCCATGATCTATCTAGTACTCTTTAGGGCAAGAGTCACAATCATCGTAAATAGCTTTACGGTTACAATGAGCTCAAATTTCAGACCGCATCCTGCTACCTTGGCAATCAGCAGAATGGACATTAGTATAAGAGACTGAATTCCATCACCCCTTTAGATAGAAATCAAGCTCTCACTTTGATCCTAGCTGTCCGTCCATGCTGCGTGCTATACAGAATATCCAAGCCCTGGATTTTTGCTACTAAGGCGGAGTTCTTGACTTGCACAAATAGCACGAGTGCGCCTCGTAGTTCGTGCCGCCAAGAGCCTTCTCATGCTTGTGTGCTTGCCTTCGGCTTGGAAGTGAACTCTATTCAAGGCAACTAGGGCAAGTGGGCGATGGATACCGAGGCATTGTGATGCAGTCATTCCGGTAGAGACCAAGTAGCACATAACGAAGCTGACGTGGCGCGGCGCTGGGGAATGGGTGATTTGGAAGTGTCGGCGATGGAAGGCGATGGCAGGCTGACCAACTGATGACCGAATGACGGTGAAAACAATGTCATCGGCTGTGTTTACCGGCCTCTACCCAGATGGATTGGCATTAGGTGCTCCAGCAACGCCCCGTGGTAGCACGAAACCCGCCGGCACCCGAGTGCGTCTTCAAGTCTGTCGGTTTTTCTGATCGGGTCCGTCTCCCGCCGTCTATGTTTTCTGTCTTGAGTAACCACCACAGCGGGATCGAAGGAGCCGATGATGCCCTTCCCGAATGTACTCCTAGCTCAACATCGAGGGCCTGGAATCGGCGGACAGGAACTCTTGTGTATGTGACGCTGAGTACGGCTACCACCTCGTTTCCGCCAACTGGCGAAGTCTTGAAAGGGTTGTGAGACTTCTCCCGGGACGCCCTTATGAGCTCGGTTGTGTGTACAGTGTGCTCAGCTATCTTCGTGTCGTGTATGAGTGTTCGAAGTTTGACGCCTTGAAAGTCAGGTAGAGGATGCTATGCGCTTCAGCCTGTCGACGGGGGGTGACCAAGGGTGGAAATGCCTCTGAGCCATGTCCATGCGTCGTTGCTGGCATTCGACGGTCGGAGCTGGCCAAGTATTCGTCGCCGCAGACGGGGATGGGAAGCGGAAGAGACTTGGCTATGCGGTAGCCAGTTGGTTTCTGGGAGCTGAATGGAGCAGACGGATGATGGACATTGAGACAATACATCCAAGTACATGCAATCGAGCTAATGTGGCCAACTGAGTGCAGACGAGTTTCGGTTACGTCCCCGGAGTTGCCATCCCGTACGATGTCCTTTGTCTCTTCTGTGGCGAGCAGTTTCTAGCTTGCTCAAAAAGACGCTTCTTGACAGAACTGATCGATACTCGGATCGGCTGGTTGCCGCTGTCAAACTCGAATGGCGGTTGCTGGCCATCGTTTGGATCCTTCTCCCAGCTTTCCATCTGTTCGGGATCGAATTCACCGACGACACCTTGTCCAAGGGCTTTCCCGAATCTCTCGCGAAGGCCTAGTATTGGCCAGACAGGGACTCTTGTGTACTCGATTTTGAGTTCGAATGCCGAGTTGTCGTTACTAGGCGGTGCTTTGGAGGGAAAGTAAAACTTCTCCAAGAAGGCCCTCGTAACCTTAGTCGTGTATAGGATAAACACCCCTGCCTGTGTATCATGCGTGAGTATTCGCAGTTTGACATCTTGGAATTCAGGTAGAGGATCTTCATGCTGCTCCGGTTCATCGGAGGAAGATGACGAAGGGTAGAAATGCTGCTGGGCCATGCCTAAAAAGACGCCCACAAGGTATGCATCTTGATTGGCGTCCGACGGCACGAGTTTCTTCAACTTTAGCCGTCGCCGTTCTAGTATAGGTTTACTTTGGTTTCGAGGGATAGTGAACCTTTTGCATCTTTCGGTGGAGATCCAGTTCTCTTCAATATAGCAGAGCATCGGTAGGCCGGCCCGACCGGGGACAGTAGTTGATTTGGCAGGCGTATCGCAAGTCTCGGTGGGTCGACTCGATGGCGTTTTGAGAGATGAGCGTGAAGTCTCAGTTTCGCCAGAAGCGAACTTCCACAGGATTTGTGCTTTTACTGCGTTTTTGTAGACTCGACCACCGAAGCTCAGATGAAATCGAGGGGAAAACTGTGGCTTGCTAAACACCTTGGGCCACAGGATTCCGAGGACTATCTTCGTGGCCATTTGGACACCTAGGGAATGGCTGTCGGGGCGGAGAGTTGTGGTCAGCGCTTTCGTTAGTCTGAGGATGGTGGGCGAAGAATGCGTATGCCCCGGGGAGGGCGCGCTTCCTGGGGGTAGATTGGGAGCTGGTTGGTTACAATCTGCGAGCTTTTCCCATCCAACTTTGAGAAGCCGCGAGTGCAAATCGGTCCATTTAAGGGGGCGGACAAAGAGCGAGATGCCGGCATGCTTTCTTAAAACGTCACAAAGCGAGCCCTCTTCCCGATGACGCGGACGTGCCGTATTTTGGTCGTGACGGGCGGCCATACTGTTTTGCATTCTACTGAGCGCTGGCGTGTCTCGATCAGTGTAGCCGACGACGATATTGACAATGTTGCCGCTACGCAGTCCAATTGTTTCGCTGACTGTGCAAAAGATAGAGAAGGCTGCTCTTGGCGATTGAACGCAAGACATTGTGTTCAGCTGTCTTTCATTTCGTCCTCATCGGGGCGGGGCATGCCTCATTGATATGTGCGCGTCAAAAAGCGCGCCATAGCTGGCAATCAACGCGATGTTGCCTCCAAGTCACGTGCATCAGACCACTAATCCCTGGCTGGTTGTGGGTTGTGTCAGACCCTGAGCAAGGTACGGTCGATCTCGGCTCCGCTGGAGAGGTGAAAGTGTGAGTCAGGGATCGGCCCAAGTGCCCATCAAGCGGAACTTGAAACGGCCACACGGAGTCACCGAGGATGGGCGACGAAACCGAAAAAGTGAGTGTGCGAGCTGGTTTGCACCTGGAGAGAAAAGAGACAACTATTGCTAGAGTCTATTGTCGTTCCGTTCCTCGACGAGCGGCCCTGCAGGCTGCGCGCCTGAAGCACACGCTAGGAAGGCTGAAAGATGTGCGCAGGGGCAGGGCTTTGTGTGGTCCTAGTGCACTCCACCTTCATGCAGTGTACCTGGTTGTGTACCGCTGCAGAGTGACGAGCGGGGCGTCACAGGGTCTTGTCTGCAAGCCGTCAGCGCGGCCAACTCGACCAGGTACGGCGGCTGAGTTTCTGCGCACTGTGTTCGCACTGTGACACTCGTCCCCTGCCATCGTCAAAGCGGGCGCGTCGCATCCACGTCGAGCGTGTCATACGAACTAGTGTCGGGTCAGTGTGTGCAGAGACCAGGCTGCGCTATGAACGCACACCCAACAGCTGAAATGAGAGCATGAGGAGGGCAGGGTTGCTCATAGCTCCACACCACCAGAGTCTATGATGGAGCAGGCGTCACCTCACAGTTTTGCCTACGCTCAAGACGCCAAGAGCTGGAGTTGTTGTTTATTCGACCCACAAGACGCAACGGTTCTTGTCTATCTTGTTGTTCCTTCGGTCTCGCCGGCCACGTTCCGGGTCCACCCTACACTACCTCGACCTCCCGTCGGGATAGTCGAGTAGCGGCCGCATGGTGCCAGCTTTCACCATGTCGAATCCCCTCCAACGCCGCGTTGACGCTGATGAAGGGCATGAGTCAACCAACGTTTGAACTTTCCGCGGCCTGTGCCAGTTCCGGCCGAACAATCCGGCCGGGGACAATTGCTGGGAGAAGAGGCCTTGTGTATCAGTGCATTGTGAAAGTGAGGCTGCACTGAAATGGCGACTCCTTGCAGTGCTGTCACCCTGCCACATGGCCGCCCAGCGTGGTTGTCCCTCAGCAACGTCGGCGGTCTGAGAGTGAATCCCGGCCGCGGCCTGATCGTGTTTGACGCTGGCGATGAGCGGTGAAGCCCATCACCAATATGTTCACTAGAACTAGAAAGTGAGGCCCTCCACAGAATCCGCCATGTTCCATAGGTAGACTAATGGCTCGGTCTTGCGCACAGCATACAAAAGCTGGTCGAGTTCTAACATTTCTGAATTCATCATCAGCACGTTCCAACCTCTCAATCATCATCCACACAACTTACTTCTTTGGCCTTCCCTGTTTCAGTCACAATCATGTCAAATCCAGAAGCTGATCATCCTGCGGGCCAAAACATCACCTGGGCCACCCTTCAAACTTTGGCCATAAATAAACTCGAGATCACGCCGTCGCAGGGCCCTCTTCCACAAGACTTTCAAGGCCGTTTTACAACATTCTTGAAGGGCGGTGAGGAGTTCTGGCGGACCCAAGAAGACAAGCTAGGGCCCTGGCCCAATTTCGAGACAAAGTGGAATGGACATCATGTGACTATGCTGCTCGATCTCAGCGATAACAACTACGTCAAGGCCGTAGCGAAGAACCTATCTGGCATCGCCGGGCCGCCAGGAGAGGCAGCGATTGTGGCAATTACCGACTTGCTGGAACAAGAAGTGTTTCTCTCACGGCCATTCACCCTGGCCACTAGTGACATCTCAATCACTGTTGAATGTTGGAGAGACGCCCAAACATTCGCGGCTCTAGCTTTCGACAAGAGCTTCCAAACGATTCTCGCTAAGTGCGACAAGGAGTCCTCCGCGAAATACGCTCGCGACGCAGCCCTGCATGCAGAATCCTTGGGCCATCCCTTTACGGGAACCGAAGATGATGCCTGCAAGGCTCTTGCAGATATTTGTATGTCGCTGGAGAAGATTCTACACGAAGGAGACGAAGCTCTGATCCGAGTAAGAGAGCTAGGAGCCATAAGTCTAAGGACCAGTGGCAAGTTCAATAAAGCTGTTGAGTCTCTCGAAGCCATCCTTTGTACGGCAGCGAAGCACCTTGGAGGCAGCCACAAGCAGACACTTTTTGCAAAGCTCAGCCTGGCAATCGCGCTCATATACGCACGGCGAGAACCAGAAGCTATTGGTCATCTCAATCAAGCAATAGATGAGTTCGAGAAGCTGGGGCGCGATTTTGACCGCATTACCGCCAAGAAATGGCTCGGGTATGCAAATTCCCGTTGCGGCTCGTGGGAAGAGTCAAGGCAGGATTACACCTCAGTGATGAATTGGGCGAAGACAGAAGGCTGCGACTTTCTCGAAGTAGAAGCATCTGTCGGGCTGGCGAATATTGATCTCCTGAACAACAATATTGACGACGCCTTGCCTAAGTACGCGTCGGCGTGTGATTGGAGACTGAGGGAATTAGGCATCTCCCACTCCGATACCTTGTACGTCCTCAAGATGATGGGGATTTGTTTCTGCAAGCTTGGTGACGTGAATTCAGCGAAATCCATGTTTTCTCTGGTGATCTGTCATGGATATGCGGATGAACCTCACGTCGAAAACGCTCAGTGGATGCTTTGCGTGCTACAGGAGGGACACGGAATCCAGTCCATATCATTCTAGATAAATATCCAATTTATGTGGTAAATAGCCGCTCTAGCATTTAGCTGACCTGCATAAAGGCTTCTGCATGTGTAACGTACCCAGGTGGAAAGGGGTCACTCCACCACCCTTATGCCTAAGATTAGGTACTCTAGACTGCCGAGCTGCTGGTATAGAGCGGCCCGAGGCGATGACTCTAGTTACGTCGTGTTCTCGCGCCGATTTTTCATCAGCAGTGACTCTCTGGTGCTGATGAGACTCTTCTTGCGACACAATCACCTGACCTTGGTTACCTAGATCGCGCTTCCGTTGGGTGAATGGCACGGGCATCGCCTGATCTCCCCTGCAATGCCTTAGCAGACTAGCATTAAATGTTGGTGGTCAAACGACCTACTACATAGTACGTCTTGGCATGTTGACACTCGGAGGCATAGCAGTGCCGCAAACTATAACGAGAAAGACCAATGCGAGCACAAGGAACCAGACGCCATTTATTTCTGTCGGGATATGAACGTTCAAAATCAGGAACTAGACAACTCGATAGAGTTCCGTCTTGCATTTGGTCGCCTTAATGTACTACTCTTGCACCTCGCTGTCTTCTCCTTCCCCATCTTGTGGCCCCGTCGGCTGCCAGCCTGCCGCTACTCCTGCTGCCACGATACCTGCCATCACCGCAGGCGCGCCCAGCGCAGAGTTAGATCGTGACCGTGTCGATTGTGGCCCCCTGCCCGAGCTAGGGGTCGCGATTGGCGACCCATCAAAGGGGTTCTCCTGCGTCGGCGTCTGCGGGGCGTTGAGCGAGTTGGACCGCGAGCGGGACGGGCTTCTGGACCGAACCATATCGATCGTCTCCTTGGGGTGCTGGATCGCAAACTTGAGGTTGTTGAGACGGCCTCCCTTCATTCGTCGGATAAAGTTGAGCTCATCTCGAACATACGCCAGCGGCTCAGGGTACATGTTCATCTCCTCGTCTGAGATTGCGAGGTAGGGCACCTTATTCGCCCGCTTCTCAAGGAACGCGGGGATCAGAGCAAGCAGGAAACTGTCGGGGATGAGACGAATGATGGCTCCGACGGGAATCGAGAGGAATCCGAGCACAATGGCAATAGCCCACATGATTCCGGATTGGCCATCCTCGGCGATCTGGAAGGCGTGGCCACCCACAAAGATGATGAGGACCTGACCACCGCACATAACTGCACTGATGCCAATGAAGAACCAGTTCTTGGTAAGTCCTTCAAAGATATTGAATTTGTTGTCCAGACGACGATTACTAGACGGGTCAACAGCGAGTATACACGAAGGAACAGAGACACGTACTTCCATTGGTTAAAGATCTGCATCCACACAAAAGTGTTGAACACAAGCGTCGCGATCTCATCTTTGGCAGGAATGTTCTTAGTGGGCAGGACTCCTTTGGGGCCGCCATAGTACAAGAGGAAGGTGATGACAAGCTGATAGACAGACTGTCCGAGAATCATCTTCCACATGGTGACAGAGATAATACTAGACCCCTTTAGCTCCGGCTTGCGGTCCAGCACGCTCTCGTGGGGAGGGTCCGTGGCTAGGGCGAGGGCGGCGAGCGTGTCCATGATCAGGTTGACCCAAAGCAGCTGCACAGCAGTCAAGACAGAAGACTCCTCACCGCTGGACACGGCAGTTACAAACGTCAGAATGACCGCGGTGACGTTGACCGTGAGCTGAAACTGGAGGAATCGCTTGACAGCATCGTTGACCGCGCGGCCCCACTTCAGGGCCTTGACGATGCTGTTGAAGTTGTCGTCCATCAAGATAATAGCCGACGCTTCCTTAGCAACCTCAGTACCAGCAATACCCATCGAGAAGCCTACATCAGCCATCTTCAGAGCAGGAGCGTCGTTGGTGCCGTCGCCGGTGACAGCAACAGTTTCGTTCTTCTCCTTGAGTCTCTTGACCAGGATCCGCTTGTCCTCGGGCGATGATCGGGCCAGAACGTGGAGTCGAGGAATAATCTGTTCCTGCTCAAACTTGGACAAGTTCCGAAACTCGGGACCTTCCATGACAAGACTGTTTGGCTGAAGGATGCCGCATTCCCTAGCGATCGACTCGGCAGTGATCTTGTTGTCTCCGGTAACCATGCGAACAACCACACCGGCCTTCTGGCAGAGTCTCACAGCTTCGGGGACACCATCTCGCAGAGGATCCTGAATGCCTACCACTGAGATAAAGGCCATGTCGCAGAACAGATTCTCGAAAGGAACCTCGTTGCCGCCCTCGACATGACCGGCCTTCTTAGGAAGCCACGACTCAAAGTCTTTGTAGCAGATACCAATGGTTCGGAGTGATCTCTTGGCATAACTCTCAATGAGCTGGTTGATGGTGGTGATGTTATCTTCTGACATGGGTGAAAGAGAGGCGTCTGCAGCAGGGTCGCGGATAATCTGAGTACACTGGGCAAGAATGATTTCCGAGGCACCCTTGATGTAGAGACGGGCACCGCCGCTGGGGAGCTGAACAACTACTCCCATGCACTTGCGGCCGGAGTCAAAGGGGATGAGTTGGAGGACCTTGGCATTCTCGCGCTCCTCGCTCACGGGACCCATGCCCAAATGGGCCCTAGCAAAGATGAGGAGAGCGGTTTCGGTCTTGGAGCCGATAAAAGTCATTTCTCCGTCAACATCGCCCTCAAAAGCTGTTGAGTTGCGCCAGATGGACTTGAGC